>VWZT01011297.1:2258-45301 GCA_013397055.1 Pachycephala philippinensis | reverse complement strand
CGGCCGGGCCCCGCGTGCGGCGGGAGCGGTTCGGAGGCAGCGCCTCACGCACCGCCGCGGGGCTCCCGGCAGCGGTGCCGCGCTGCTCGGTGCTGTGAGACACGCGCGGCACCCAAGGGGAAACCAGAGGGAGGGTGAGGGATCAGTCATTTCCTCGTCTTGTGGCTGCACCCGTCTGACTGTAAGCTGCGGGCTGTCGGTTTGGGTCGAAGCGGCTCTCCCAAGAAGTCTTGTAAAAACAAAAAGTACCTGCTTTGCGCTTCGTTGCTAGCTTCAACCCAAAGACCTTCAAAACCCTTCCAAAACCTCGATTAAACTATTCCCCCCCCAACCCCTTCACGCCCTTCCAGTTTTCAGGCAAAGAAGAAGATTTTGCCTTTCCCTGTGTCAGTGTTTTTCAACTTGACGAACTGTGGGAACATTTTGAACTCCTTACAAAGGATCAGTGAAAGCAACTAGGAAAAGCCAGCCAGAAGTGTAAGTAGGCTTAAATTTGCCGTGCTCGTGCCCATGCTGCTATTGCAAAACTTTTGTCTGAACACTGAAATGTGGTTGAAAGTTGTTTTCGGGATGCTTCGAAATTTCATAGGACCCAAGTGGCTGTTGCAGCAGGCATTTAGGGATAGTCCAGTAGTAAGGAAAAGAAAAAACATTAGATTGCTGCCATTATTTCTGCTGATGAATCAGCAGAATATACATTCATCATTCTTCATATCTATCACAGTAATACAGTTGTATGGCATTGGTTTTGATGTGGATGACTGACTACAAGGGTCTGGGCACTAGAATATTTTGGCTGAAGTTTTCACAAAGGAAGACTAAAATCTGCAAACAGACTTTTAAAATGTCTTTTACTAAATGTGTAGTAACAGGTATTTTGGGTTAACAGGTGTCTTGCTATATATTACAGAATTTAGTAGGATGCTACTTCACTGCCACTGTAGAAATAGAAGAAGGTAAGTAACTGTACTGTTTCAGAAGCAAGCACGTGCAGGTGGCTTGCAGTGTGGATTAACTCTGTGGGGATCACCTCTTGCCTTCCTCAAGGGACAGTAATCACACTTTTGCAGGTGGCTTGCAGTACAGTGCTAAGCCTTCCTAAGACATGATAGATGTTTCAGTTCTGCATTTAGCAGTATTCCAAACTGAAGTGTTTTGTTAATAGTCTTGCACTGTATTGTGAAACATATCTGAAATGTACCATGGAAAAGGTATAGGGAGGGAATGGAGTTTCACACATGCAGAGCTGATGTTGGTAGCTGATAAAGCATATTAATTTGCAATAGCATTTACTCCCTTGTATAGGCTTGATGGTATTTAACTCATCAGTCTCATTCTTCATTGCATTTAAAGGTATCTTCATGGGGGGCATTGGGGTAATACTGAGTTATATTCAGAATCAGATTTCAGTGAGGGAAAGCTCTAAGTCTAATGAGAAACAAGCCTGCTGCTGCATCCATGCTTGGGTTCTGATCACATTTCCTCTGTCTAAATAATGTGTCTGGAATTGATGTGATTTTTTTCCTTGTACTGTACAAATGCTGTGTGCAGGGTAACAGTTTGCTTAAAGGCTGACATAATTTTAAAAATTGAAGATGATTGAGCATGATCCAGGTGAGAGGCCTAGGAAATGGTGATGTTTTTAGCCTCTGGCACAAATTGAGCCCTGTTTTCTAAGCTGAATACTTATAAAATGCCTGTTGGATTCAGCCATCAGATCTGACAACTTGGAGCACTGAACAGCCATTGCATCTTGCCGTTTTGGAATTTCTAGTCCACTACTGTGGTTCAAATCATATCTTTAGCACATGATTCTTCATGGGTATAGTAGTCTGTCCCCAAAAATTCTATGTTTTTAGAACTTAATTGTTCCAAAACCACATGGAAAGTTGGTTATTATTTAGTGTGATGCTAAAATCATGGAAAGCTGCACAGATCTAGCACATGGCTGTAACACCGTTGCTCTTTTGCTAATAACTTGAGAAAGAAGAACTGAACATATGTCTATCTACTTTGACTATTGTTACAGTATAGACAGACCAGTGTTGTCTTAAACTACTATTTATTTGGACTGTAGCTGTAGCCTCTGTAAATGTAACCAAGACTTTTGTCAGCCACTTTTCCACTTTTTGCCTGGAAAAGCACAGAGTCCTCTGAGCTCCTCTGCCTCTCCTGTTGTCTGCCTGATGAACTGCTGGCTGCTATTTTTTCTTCTGTTTTATTGCTGATGTATTTTTTCTGTAAGATCTGGTCTTCTAAAGCTTTCTTTGCTGTTTTTTTTTCTATCTGATTGTTTCGTAACCTGTAACTTTTAGCACAAGAAAACCATGCTGAAGGTAAAACTCTCAACTTCTAATTAGCCTATCGATTTCCCAGTTAACTTAATTGAATTAAACACCATCCTTATTCAGATGTTTCTTCCCCCAGATCTGTTAGCCAGCAGAGTGTTGTCCTGCTAGATTGTATTTTGTGGTAACTGTTTATTTTATTTTACTTTGTGCAGTAGCAAGCTGGGAAGACCTTCCATGTGACAAACAATGGTGTGATTGCCTTCCTGAAAGGTTTTTGACAATTAATCTGTATTTTTACTGCCTGGGTAGAATCTTTTTTTCTCCAGCCTTCATTGAAAGCTTACTGGTTTTGCCCAGGCAGTGGTTCAAGTTATACTGCTCTGGTTTGACTGTTGCATACCATCTTGTATGTCCAATTCTGTTTGTGTTCTTGTGTTGTTGTGGTTATTGGGGAGGGTGTGGGTTAGCTAATTAATAGATTTTAATCTATTAATTGAAAGCCTGAGATTCTGACGCATAGACTGGGCTAGAGCAAAGATCAAATTGCTCCTTTTCATTTATTTTATGGAAATCAGGTTCTGAGGCAGGGCTGAGATTTGAGAACTCCTCAGACAACCTCTCATAACTAATCTCTCATCCCGTGTTGGGTGAGGCTTTGAGCTACCTGGTCTAGTGGAAGGTGTCCCTACCCATGGCAGGGGTTTGGAAGTACGTGATCTTGAAGGTCCCTTCCACCATTCCATGATTCTAAGGCATGGACAGAATTTTCCAATCCAAATCAAAGATTGCTGTGCGTCTGTTGTTTGAAACATCCTTGTTGGAGTTCAGTCTAGTAGGGACAGATCAATTAAGCTCAATTAAGGATTGAACTGATTTTTTATTATGAAATTTCTACCTGGTTTTCATGGAGCAGAATTTAAAAGTCCATACCCCGTGCAGGAGAAAACTTGGATTGCTACTCAGAGGTGCCCACAAGGAGCTTCCTGTTCCTGTTCTCACAGAGCTCTGCTAAGCTCAGGCAAATCTGAAGAGTCACATTAGGAAGAGAACTATAGATCTTTCATAGATACAGGCAACTGTAATGTCTTCTCTAAATACAGAAGTTTTGCTGCTGCTGCCGTAACTTTATAGCATAACATGGTTCAAGTCCTTTCCCAGAGAAAGCTATACCTGAATTCCTTTACCACTTCGGCATGGTCAGCATCTAACCCTGCATCTCCTGCTTTACCAGGATCCTGCCTCAGCTTCACAGCTTTGACATAATGTTTTTTAAGCCCTCGCAATTTCTTTCAGGCTTACTGTTTCTTTATCTACTGTCTCTGGTTCATTGCATTTTTCTTTTTGGAATTTTGCACTGTGCTTCTTGTTTGCTTGTTTTCAGTTCTGTATTATGTGATTCTAGTTCTGTTTCTTTGCCAGTTTCATGTTTAAAATCAAATATATGTGATTTTTTTTTTGGTGTTTCATTTATGTCCATATAGCTGAACAGGTGACCTGAGTCTAACTAAATACAGTTGTAGTGAGTCTGATTTTTTTTTTTCCCTGCGTTCTGGTGACATTTGTTTCTTTTGAATACATGTTCCTGAGAATGAAAGAAAGAAGGAAAGGTTCTTTCAAGAAGAAATCATCAGAAAATTACTCAATGAACCTTTCTTCATTTCATTTGATGATCCTCAGCCCAGATACCCTTCTTGCTCTTCCAGTTCCTTCATCAAGACACCCTGTTCTAGTGTAGTTGTTGCAGGAATCCATTCATGCAGGGTTGTTGTGCCAAACACACTTGAAGTCATTTGGAGAAGTTTTCAGCTCTATGAGGGTTGGTCTTTTTGTTTGTGCAGTTAAGAACAGACATGGGGCTGTCTCACGTTAAAATTTCATCAGTTACAGAAGAAATATGAAGCCATAAGGTGAGCTGCAAATAAAGCAGAAGTTTGCTGTGAAATACTTATTTGAGAAACTTCTCTACACGTTCTTTGCTTACAGTGTATTTTAAAATATTTCATGCAAAAGCAGTGTTGGGCTGTGTCTGCTGTGCACTCATGGCTTATTGGTGTAACCTTGGCATCAAAACGTTGAGGAAGGTTATTCCCTCTGTCTGGCACTCACCTTCAGACCATGAAGCAACACTCAAGTACATAGGAGACAGGAGAATGCTATTCTTTAGATAACATCTTAACCAAGCAACAGTTCCGTAAATGGGGACAGGATCTATCGTAAGTCATGTTCTGCTTTCTGCTCATGTAGGATTTGCTTTGATACCTAGTGCAGAAAAAAGATAAACACAAAAAATGTGTGTTACAAAGTAGCTTCCAAGAATGAAATGTTTGCAGATCCTAACATGGATAGGGAAGGTCTCAGAACTATCAGGACAAGAGTTGCAGCTTTGATGAATAGTTAGCACTACTACTTTACCAAGGAGTGGCTGCCCTGTGCTGATGTTCTGTGTTGCCTTTCAGAAGCATCAGTTCTTCAGGAATTTCTGCAGGCATGGCAGTGGCTGTAGCCTGGTTCCTGCAGAGGAACAGATCCTTTCAGAACGTGTTAGAAAGAGAGCCTTGTGAAGATTCCTTGCAGACTTTTCAAAACTTCATGTTACTTACATAATGTAGTTACTTTATGCCACGTTTTCAGCAGTGAAACTGGAATATAAATTTATAATCCCATTCTAAACCCTCTCTTCTTCCCTCTCTGCACCCCAGTCATTTCTTCCTCTGACCACACTGTTTTACTATCCTTCGGTTTCCTCTGTGACTTGAGAGGTTTGCACTGTAAACATGATGACTGAAATGATTCTTGTTATAAATAACAACCTTCTGGTTTTTTGTTATTTATTTTTAACTTCATGCAGCACTTGAGAGGCTAGTGATGTGTGTAAACAGAGTTGATGAAGCAGAGAGGGGAGAATTCTTTTGGTGGCTTCTCTGCAGAAGGAAGTGTATCATAGAATGAAGTAATTTCTTTCTGCACAGACGCTTGTTTGCTGTCTGTGTGTTCCACTTTGCCTGAAAAAATGAACCAGCTGCTGGAGGTCATTGGTGCTTCATGTGGTCATGAGATCACATGAAGTACAGAAATTGCTCTGGCTTATCTTGCTGTGTATGCATGATCTTGATATATATGCTATCTCCTCTGATCAACTGGAGCTTTATGATGAAAACTGCTCCAGCAAAGTTTTTGGCAATGGATTTTTCTCTGGAAAATGAAGCTGGCTAATGATTACCTGTCTCTGAGGTGGTATATGTCCTTATCAGTCGACTTAAGCACAACAAAGGGGTCATCAACCATGGTACCATTCTGATTAACTTACCTGATTCTGCTATCGCTAGCTACTGCTTTTGGCAAAGGGAAAGAGGATGGCAGACCAGGATCCAAGGTCACTGATGTCACCAAAAGGAGAAATAAGAATGATCATATTGCCACGGGTTCTCATGGTCATCAGTGTGTTTACACTGGAAACAGAAGCCATCTCTTATCTATATCTCAGAGGAAAGAAGACCAGTGTTCTGCTGCTCAAAGTGCTCCAGGTGTTTGTGGAATTGATTAAACAGCTCAATCACCATAACAGGTTCCTAAAACATTCTGTTGATGAAAACAAACATAAGATTGCTTGTTGAGAAGAGATACTATTAAGACACTAATGAATTCATTAGTCCATGGAGTAAACCTTTGGAGACTAAAGTATTTTTTGGCAAGGAACGTGAAATATGAATTGCCTCTTATCAGTTACATAATCTTATTTTATATATATATATATATATCTGTCTAATTTGTTAGCATTTTAAGAGAAGGATATTTATGCCCCACATGTTATTATTATGCTCTTTTCAGTGGCTAAGATAGGTTCATTAGAGAAAAACGTATCATACTGAATTCAACAGCCTGAGGAAAGGGAGGCTGCTGCTGCTCCATATCCCGAGATCCAACCAGTACCAAGGCTAAAGATGTGTTTCCCATAAGCACACACACTCAGAATACACATACACAAGGTATTTACATCTGTACATGGCAAGTCATGCATATCAGAGAGGCAGCACCGACAGCTTCCTCGCCTCTGCTCTCTGGCTAAGCAGGATGGAGGTCCAATAGTGAGAGTATATGTACCTATGTAGAGATACATCACACACCTACAAGGTGGATCCCTCCAGCACCTGGGCTCACACACTCAGTCTGCCCAGTAGCTCCTTCATCCCAGTCTCTCCAGGTGAGCTGGATATATGAGCCCTCAAGGCCATAGCCCCACTCCAGTTACTGGTACAGACCATCACATGTGTGACTGGCCAGGACTTCCCAGGACCCCTTTTGCTGCCCCTGTATGCTCTTACTCTTAGAGATGGGCAGATGCTTCCACACCCAGAACTGGCAGGGACTTCCAGGGTCCCATAGGTGACCCTTGTGTGCTGCTCTGGACTGGTGGAGATGAGCTTTTGATAGGCTGATGGCTCATGTGGTTATTTTATCAGTAGCCCACCAGGCTACTACCAGGGTATTATCCAGGTTCCCCATCCTGCTGTTGTTCTCAGTAACACTGTGGGTGTGTGGAGAAGCTTTTATCACACAACCAAACACAGTTTATGTAATCATCTCACCTTTCTAAAGAGTAGAGTTGAAATTTTGCCTGTATGAAAGTTGCATAGAAATTTAAGGTCTTGATTTTTTTTTCCCAAAGGTTCACTTCTGGAGTGCATTTCTTAGATTAGGACCTACGCAAGGAAAATTTTGTTTGTTTCACAAGTTATTTCTAAATTTATAAAGTTTTAGATAAAGGCTTCAGGTTTAAAAAATCTAGTTGTTGGTGGACTTAATGGGAGTAGTAGAGGGCTACTGAGAATAATGAGCACAGTCCAATAAAACTAGGAGAACACACTCCTTATGACCCCACCCAGTCATTTTACATCTTTGTGCATACTTTTAAAAACAACTTTGTACATGTCACTCAAGGTGATAAGTGGCAGGGCATAGGGCACTGGGGAATGAGGCCAGAGAGGAAAGAAAGAAATGAGCCATTATGTGGTTCCTAAAATCACCTGGATTTTTGTCTCGCCTCTTCAGACAGTAGGAGCAGACTTTGCAGTAACTGTGCTTTTCAGTGTACATTTGGGAGAACATATTTTACATAGAGTGGCAGTATTTCCACCAGCCCTTTGGCTGATGGCAGTCACCTGTATTTGTAAGCTTGAAGACACAAAATATTTCGTAGACTTTTTAGTTCATGATCAAACTTGGAATTTTCTAGCAGAGGACATGCTGTAACACAGTACTAATACTGTCCACCTGTGCTTTTCTGCTACTTAAAGCAATTTGTGCTTAGCTTCCAAAAGAAAGGGGTTTTACTCTTTTAAAACAGGCAACACAATGGATTTGCTGCTGGTTCCCCCATTTCCTTAGGTAGTTCAGACACATTCAGGTTAGATACGCGTTAGGAGCAAAAGTGCCTATTAAAGCTGCAAGAGTCACACAGTACACCATTCTTAATATCTACAGCTTCTTGCTTTTTTTCTCCCCATGGTTGTATTTTGAATTGGAAGAACAGCAGCCAAATCTTTGTCCCTATAAATTTTATGGTTGCACTCTGACTCATATGATTTGGATCAAAAATTATTGTCCTCTACAAAAATCAGTGCAGATGGCTTGGCAGACCTCCTTTATCAGCTAAGATTGGGAAGAGAAAGTGCTAATTTATTAGTGATAGTGTTATAAATTCATGTTTGCTTCTACTTTTTTTTTAACACCTTCAATTTGATAATAGCAGTAAAGACATAAGACAGGCCTTTATCAGTCAGATAAAGAATTGCCAACTCTTAAGTCTTTTGCATACAGGTTTTAACTACTTCAACTCAACTCTTATCTGACTGATAAGATTAATGACAGCGTTTCTTACAGCTTTTTAACTTTATTCTTGCCATTAAGTTCAAAGGTTGTCCAAGAGCAGTATTCCACTATCCACCACTGCCTTTCTCTTCCTCTGGATAAAGGTCTGTGAGTTTTCAGAAATCATAGCAGTAAGTGGTGTTTTCATGAAAATGGCAGTACCTGCTTTTCAAGCGTTCTGGGAGTGAAGGGCAAGACTCAGTTTCTGAGCCTTGGGTAACAGTGTTGGGAGTTTGTCATACAACAAACACTTGGAGAGACACTCCAGCCAGTCATGAAATGCTACTATTTTGCTACTCTATGGACAATGTGTATCATCTCTTGTAAAGACAAGCATCTCAATCTTCCTCTCTGTGTTCTTTTGCAAAAGAGAGGGATGATATTAAAGACTTTAGTTGTTACCATATTATCTACAGCTTAGTGTTTTAGGTTGCCATCAGAGAACATGCTTATGCAGGCCTGTTAAGATGAAGTTGGTGACATGACATGGAAAAATAGAACATTATATATCTAGCCGTAGATTTAGGACCTCTTTCAATGAAATTTGATTTGTTTTCCACGTTCTTGTATCCACTGTGAAGGTAAAGACAAGATCCTGTCATATCCTCCCTCAAGTTTACATTTGTGTTAGCTGGTTCTCATGATTCAGTGCAGTGTAACTTCATTATTCTAACAGAATCAGAAACATTCAATCCACAGCTTAAAAACCTTCAGACTGACTAGTGGTGAAACTTGGGTTGTGACCTCTGGTAGTATTCCAAACTTGCCATGATCTGGATAACCAATTTAGAGTTGAGCCTTGTTCAGTTAGTCAAATACACCTGTAGCATTTATTTTACCATGAAAAACCGAGGCAGGATGGAGCTTCCATTGTTCTGTATATGCTCACAGTACCTGGAAGAGCTGGAGCATGTGTACAAGACTGGAGATTTCCAGACCTCTCCAGGTCTAGATTTACGTTACAAACTCGTGTGGCTCTTCCAGGTATTAACCAATCTACATGAAGCTGAACAAACTCAAATGTGGAAATTTGGGACCTGAATTGTTTGGGATTAGCAGGGCACTGTCTTGTGTTGCTGTCCTTTGTTGCAGAAAGAAGGCAGAGTGCATGTTTTTAAAACCTTGGCTAAAAATGTTTTGATACTGCATTCTCATTTTGTTGGAGAAGTTTGGCCAAAACCAAGCCGTTGAACTGATTTGGTTTGTGTCTTTTGCATGCAGCTGCAGTTTTTGTTCTGATTTGAGTGGATTTTCTGTTTAGGACTGATTAAAATTGTTTCTTAATTTGAAGATAAGGCCAGTGTTGCCAGAACACATCAATTAATTACTGGAAAAGATAGATTCTGTGCGAATAATGATGTAAGGGACCATTATGGAATCCCAGAATGGCTGAGGCTTGAAGGGACTTCTGGGGATCATAGGTTACGACCTCCCTGCTCATGCAGGATCACCTTTATTTCACACAATAAAGCTGAAGTCAATCTAGAGTGTGGTGTAAATAAAAAAATTACAATTTTAGTAAAAATATTCTTTTGTGACTACCAATGTAAGGAAAGCGTTGCTTACAAAATACTGAGAACTGATGAGATGCTAGGCTGTGTCAGTCCTAGGAGATCGAGACTACCAAGACCTAAGTGGAAAATTCCAGCACTTTCATCAGACTGAAGGCATAGATAGCAATATTGGTATTTTGCTGATGGTCTTAACTGTATTTGCTGAATCAGAATGTTGGACCAATCATGGTTAGCTTTGAGTGTTTAGGTAGCATTTGTTTAATTTCTGTGTGGTAACCCTTTCCCAGAAAAGCATTGATGTACAGCTAAAAATTGAACACCCCTGAGTTAGCTCCCTTGGTTGAAGGCAAACACATGCTTAAGTGACTTGCTGGACCTGAGCCCAAGGCCCTGTTCACAATGATGGCTCTGTTTCCCATTGCGCTCACGTTCTGTCATCGAATGTGGCACTAGCCAGCATCTCTGCCTAACGACATAGCAGTGCTGTCACTTTGCTCAGAACTGGGAGCTGTGCTTCTAGCCCACTATTTCTAAAAGCAGCAAACATGGGGCAAAGGAATTAGCAGAGTGCCTTTTAAACATGTAAAGATGTTTGTGGCACTGAATCAGACAGACAAATAGATCTTTACAAACCTTCTGGCTAGTTTTAAAACTGGGCACATCTCCCGATTCCTGTTTTAGTCAGTGCAGACTGAGAATAGCAGTAAGTGGCACATCCACTGAAATAGTAACTGTTTAAAAGTAGCGAATTATGCATCCTTAAGATTCTGTTTGGAAAAAGAAACCTCTGAAATAGAGGTCAAAGCAGGTGGATGGATGCAGGAAGGAACTGACAATCTAGGAGAAAGAAGTGGGTTTCTCAGTGTTAAAGTCAGAATTCTGTCTTTTGAAAATGGACATGCCAGTTTGTGAGTAAGCAGGAAGTAACTCAGCAATAAAGGAATCTCCCTCCTGCAGTGATGTAGTCTTTAAAAACTGAGGGAAAATCCAGATAAACATGAATACAACCTTCTAAATTTGTTTCAGCTATTATTTACAAAGTAATTAATGCAAAAGCTTTCATTACGCAAGAGAAGCATAAATTAATAGCTTCCATATACTAAAGACTGAGTGTGATTTATTTTCTTACTGCTGTTACAGGTTATTTAATTAGACTGCAATCACAGTTCTTGTCCCTAGCCTGTCAAAATACATTATTTGAAAAGAAATGTCTAATCTGAGGTTAAAAAGGCAACCAAACATACTTTGTCTGCAACCAGGTTTTTTAGTGGAGACCGTGGAACTGTTCCTCCTTCACTGCTGCTCTGAGATCAACTATGGAACATGCTCAAGAACAAGAAGCGTGTCTTGAGCAAACCCAGAGGTATTGTGTGCAGAGACCAATATACAACCAGGAGCTCCTGCAAGGACAGCTGCACAGGCGACAGAGAACCCCTCAGACTTTAGGGCAGAAGATTGCACATTCTTGTCGGTAGGGTTTTTTTGTCTTATCTTTGTTTTATTGGTTAGAAATATTATAATTCTTAATTGATTCATGCACTTAGCTGGTAATCTTTTCAAAGAAACCTAAAAGATAAAACCACTAATTCTGCTTTGACTTTTCAGCAAGACTGGGAAAAAGGTGTATATGTTCTTTTAATGTCAATGTGTAACTATATTAAAAAATGTTGGATAAATTTGTTGAATTGCCTTCATCAAAGTGAGAAAGGAAAATATGCAGCATAGGAATGTGAAGTATTAGTCAAATCACATGACATGAATTCATAAGACCCAGAAAAATATCTGTCCTTTTTATGTGGAAATACTTATGGCCAAATTTGTGCTTCACGTGATCCTTACACAGAAGAATGGAGATGTGTGATAGCTGTGTAAAAATCTAAATTATTAGTCTAATAAGGACTTACTAAAGGCATTCTGTAGCTTTTAATTAACTGCCTTGGAATCTAAGTATCATCTGGTTAGATATGAAATGTCTTTAGCTGTGCTTCTCCTGCTCCGTGGTACCAGGGGATTTAAGTTCTAGTTAAGTTCTCATTAGCTTTATGTTTATCCATGCTTCATTTGCAGAGTTTTTCCAATTCCTTGCTCAAACCTTGTTCTGCAGGACAACAAATGATTTCTGCCTGATTGCTTTTTATAAAATATTCCTGTTCACATGATTTGACATTTGGAGATTTGCTTTGGTTTATGGAATGACTTCAATGGTAAAGACATTAATTCCACCTCAGAAAACCTATCTGTCCTGAATTTAAAAAAAAGTGGATCAAAATGCTCCTTGTGATACAGTCTACATAAACATGGAGAAGTGTGGATGACTTCCTCACTTGTAGCAACAGGCTTCTTCACTGTGCAGTTGAGAAATGCTAACAAATCCCTGCAATTCTCTTGCAATTCCCCTACACAGGAAAGCATTTATACAATCCCAGTGTCACGTCTTTTACCCAAGGTTGAACTTACCACAGTACAATCAAAGCATGATGCATGGCAGTACTGGATAGAGATATGTGTTTCCTGGCTCTGTTCATTTGTCATGAGTCAGGGTTTCAGAAGGTTAATGGCTCTGCTAAGAGCCACAAGGGTCAGTGCTGCTGGCTTCAGTGATAGTAACAAGTACCGGTTAAATTAGTAGATTTGGAATTTTTAAAGCATAACAATATAAAACGTTATGATCAAAAAAGTATAAAGCACGCAAATAGTAAATGGGAAAAAGCACTACAAATTACTCTGATGAGTGAAAACCACTAGCAGGAAGCAAGTTATGCTCAGGGGATTGTTACTAGGAATGATCTCAGTACAAGGTGTTGTGTGACCACTCAGTTGTGCATAGACTGGAACAGTTTTACTGCCCACTAACCTCCAGCCTCACAAGACTTTAGTTCTCTTCTCCAGTTCCGTAGGGTTTGTGGACAGCACCAACATGTGATTAAGGGCTAAATTAACTGGAGGCGTAGTTGCTTGTGCTTAAGCATGTCCAGAAGTTATTGTCATCAGGAGTCTGAGCCTGCCTTTAATGGAGCTGTTTTCCCTTATAGGGATGAAAGACAATTTTTTCAACCTTTTTGTCCACTGCTAGTGTCTAACTTTCTTTCTGCTTTGTATTTCCAGTTGTTCTTCTAAGAAAGCCAAGTCTCATCTTTACAGTTTCTTACCGATTTTGAAATGGCTTCCTCGTTACCCAGTGAAGGAATACTTATTAGGAGACATTATCTCAGGTATAAGCACTGGGGTCATGCAGCTTCCTCAAGGTGAGTGTACCTCTAGATTTAATTATCTCTTCTTTGCTTTTTCTGTGTGCTTTTATGGTAGTGCTTGGCATCCTGAAACAGGTGCTCCTGAGAACAGGATGTGTATCTCAGGGCTCTCTGTGGAGATCAGCATGGATTTTGCAAACCAGCCCAGAATGATGACTCCCTTAAAACTGCAAGTCAGTGATATGCATGAAACTGTGAAAGAAGCTCCCTCTTTAATCAGTACCCACAGCTCTCAATGGCAGAACAACTTTTCACACTTTAAGTGCATGTCTAAACTTTTGCTGAATGCATCCTATTATTTACTGATTTCATTGTCCTGAAAGTCGTGGCAAACTTCCTACAGAGGGTAGCAGTATCTAACAGACATACAGACATTATGTTTCAGAGAGCAACTGGTGTGAAATAACAAAACTAAATTTAACCAGAGAAGAATGTGCAAGAATCCAAAGACTGATCCCTAAGGCCAGAAGTCACCAGTTTATGCTGGAACCATAATAGTGGGCAGTGATTTACATGGTGGAAATAAATCAAAAGTATTGTCTGTAACAAGACTGAAAATCTGTGGAAATTTCTATTAAATTACTTGGAAGTGTCACCCTAAATGGAGCCTGGTCCTGAAGCAGGAGCAGCCTCTGGAAGACAAAGAGAAAGCCAGTGTTCACTGTTCTGTTCAGCTCTTGGGGAATGGACCAGTAGAATCTTTTGTTTAGCCTGACACTGTTAGTGGTTTCAGAAGTGTTAGGAGGTTAGAAACCAACAGCACATCTACAGCGATATCATTATGGGCTGCCCACTGCTCTGGGAATGGCAGCTTCACAACAGCTGCCACAGTCTCAGTAGATTTTTCCAGGAGGTCTTGGAGTCAAGGAAATTCTTTCATTTCTGCAGAGCGCTGTCCACAGGTGATGTAATTAAGCATATATAAGTTTACTTCTGCATTGACTTATTTCATATTTGCACCTCACTTGTTCCACTTTAGGTGGAGGCAGGTCTGAAAAATTCATCTGTAAATCCAAGATTTTAATACGTGGTAACCCATTAAAATAATTAAATCCTCAGTTTGTGCAGATAATTTCATTATTTCTGTATCTTCCTGGTTTTGTGTTTCATAATTAAGGTTATTTTTTCTTCCACACATGTAAGCATCAACTTGACCTTAAACTGATAGCTAATGTGGTTAACTCTCAGGCATATCTGTCGTATACTAGACACAAACATTGCCAGTTGTATATGGAAACATAATTTATGTCATGACCTGAAAGCACACTAAAATATAAGTGGTCAGCAGTGAACTTTATACTTAATTTTGTGACTCTGTTTTAAAGTAAACACTATTCATTTGGTGACTGTAAACATGCCCTTAAACTGCTTCTAATCTTTCCCTTTCTAAAAACACAAAAGTTGAACTTTCATTTTTCTGGAATGGATGTAATCATAGCAAGCAGGGGTTTAAAGAAGCCTGGGAATCATTCCAGGCAGAACTACAATGACCACGGTGTTTAAGCCGTGGCCTCCTATCAAGTCAATATCTCTTTATTTCCTTGGCACTGAGAGCCTTTAAAAAAGCCAGTACAAATGAAAGGGAATAAAAGGGTATTCAGATCAGGAACTTCACACACACCCACCCTCCCGCTTTTGAACACAGATTTTCAGTTCTGGTTACTTGTACTGTTAAGTTCATCATCATATTAAAGGCCAGGCTGTTATAATACAGGGTGTTTGCTGATGTCAGGAGAGGTACCCCTTGGGTCGGAGAATATATGTGGGATGAGTTTCACAAGTACTTAATGAAATGCTCATTGGAGCAAGAGCATAAATGATACCATCAGTCTAGTTCT
This sequence comes from Pachycephala philippinensis, assembly GCA_013397055.1. Taxonomy (NCBI): domain Eukaryota; kingdom Metazoa; phylum Chordata; class Aves; order Passeriformes; genus Pachycephala; species Pachycephala philippinensis. The sequence goes on along the minus strand of VWZT01011297.1, from coordinate 30,539 downwards.
GATGGGAATGTGAATTTTTGGTTAGGACTCGGGCTCAGACAAGGCTCTGTGAGTTATTACAAGAGCATTTGGATGGCACAGAAGATCCCTTTGGTTTAGTTCTTTTTTTGTAACCTGATGCTTTGTCTCCCGGTTTAAATTAATAGAGAGAGGTGTTTCTGAGTATCACTGGCTCTCCATGGTGGGTGAACCATTGCTTGTGTTTGGAATTTGCACTGGGCCATTGGACCAGTCTGCCCAAGTGTGGCAAGAACACACAGCTTCCTCAGGTGTTACCAGCCTGCACTTGTGAGAGTGCAGAACCAAGCCAAGCCAGGATACAGTGTTATCTGCTTGAGGCCCATTTGTTCTGTTCTGGTGTCAGTTCCCATTAACACAAGCTGTGTAGAGCTATTGTTTTGCCTGGAACTGCTTGGGACAGTTATGTGCCATATCACATGGTGCACACCATTTGCTTGTGAGCCTGGTCCCATGATAACCACACCCTGAGTCACACAGAGGGGGAACACTGTGGGAGATGTTCTTCCCTGCTGTCCCTTAGAGCTGTTACCCCACAGCTCCACTGTTGTGCTTGCCAGCCCCCACTACAGATAGGAACAATGTGGATTGCATTCCAGTGCATGGAACTGGACAGAGCTTAATGACAAAAATGACTTTGTTTTTGGGAGGAATAGCAGACTGTATAAGCTCTGTGACCTTACAGATTGACAGAAATTATTCTCTGCTTATTTTGTATTTTGAAGCGTGTTTTGTGGAAACATAAACTGCTATGTCATCCCAGCCATTCTGGGGTGAGGCAGGAGGGGAGTGTTTAATCAGTTATAGGTTGCCAGGAGCACCCACCATGTCTGATCAGAAAGGGAGGAGAAAATCAAATGTGTCCCACTTGGTTGTGGGGGTTTGGGTGTTTCTAGCTAGATTCTTCTGCAGATGAAAACAAAAGCAACAAAAGGCATTTGTTGGCTGTTGAGGAGTGCTTCCACCCACAAAGGCAAAACAGGTGCACAAATGTACACACAAACACACACACACCTGCAGTGCCTGTAATTAGAGACTTTAGTATCCTGGCTCAACCCATTGTGTTTCTAGGCACTGCCCGAAAGTATTATACATTTTAAAGAATATTCACTGAAAGACCTCCTCTTTTTTAAACGTCACAAGTCTCTAGATTTCCTGTTAGGTGAGTTAAATTCTGGTAGGCTTAAATCCCTTTGCTTCAGATGGTTTATTTTTGTTGTTTACTTAACATATGTATTTGTGTCTGTTTTCTAGGTTTAGCCTACGCTTTGCTGGCAGCTGTTCCCCCAGTATTTGGCCTCTATTCTTCATTTTATCCTGTTCTTCTATATACTTTTTTTGGAACCTCCAAGCACATATCAATAGGTATATCTGTATGGATAACTGCAAGTCTGTCTGTACGTGTGTGTGTGTTTAATAAAGTTGTAAAAAATAAAACTGGAGAAATAGAAAGTGTAGTTGTTTTCCGTAAATTCAAATTTAAGTGTGTAGGAAAAACACAAATGTGTGGAACATAACCAGTACTTTTTACTGTTAGTTTATCCATTTTACTTAGGAAGCAATAGAAGAGCATCTTGTATCAGATTAGATCTAGAAATGTGTGCTGTGAACTCCTGAGCTACAATTTCATTGCTGCAGTCAACTGTCTGTGTGGCCAGGATGAATCTTTAATATGCAAAACAGAAACTGAGACAGAAAAAAATGATGGTGTTTACCTACTGCAGAGGTAAATGTTCACCATCTAACTGGTTTTAATGGTGCTGAGTACTGGAGCAGATTTGGGGACTAAAAAATACATTATTTAGGTAGAAAACTCTTATTTTAGTTTAATTCTACATATCTCAATAAGAACCACTCATAAAAAAATACTTGCCAGGATTTAACCAATTATTTTCCTCTCCCTGTTATTTCAGGCACCTTTGCTGTGGTTAGTATGATGGTTGGTGGTGTTGCTGTGAGAGAAGTGCCTGATGAAATGACTTCTGTGGACTATAATTCTACTAATGTTACAGATGTCCTTGATTATTACAGTGCTAGGGATACCAAGAGGGTGCAGGTAGCCGTGGCTCTCGCCTTTCTTTCGGGACTTATCCAGGTATGTGCTCGCAGTTTGCTGTAAGGACAAGTTCAGCTGCTGCTGCTGGACTTGCAGGGGCTGCTGAGTCACAGTGGGTGCCCTGTCACCAGACTTGTGCTTCTGCACTGCTCCAGATAGAACACAGGCTGCTTCATGGCAGCCACATAACAGAACTGGGGAGGGATGCATTGGAGGCAGGACTTTATCTGGCATCTTAGCTGGGCTGGGAAAAAATGGGATCTTCCCCCTTTTCATTTTTTCTTATTCCATCAGAAAAACTTAACTGATGTTCTCTAATCTGTCCATAAATGCATATAAACAATGCATACATAACTTATCTCACACTGGACCTGCCAGTGGAATGGAAGATTGGCTTCATTGATGGCTGCTTACTGAACTGTGGCTTTAGAAAAGCCAAGTTCAAGTTTGAGTGATCCGGCTTGGGCATTGAGGAAAGGAGAGGCGGGGGGTGTGTGCTATATTCAGGTTATAGTGGGAATCACATAGTTGGCACTTCTCTTTTTCATTAGTTGTGTTTAGGTTTCCTTCGATTTGGATTTGTGGCCATCTATCTAACGGAGCCTCTGGTGCGAGGATTTACCACTGCAGCTGCAGTTCATGTCTTCACTTCCCAATTAAAATACTTCCTTGGCATCAAGACTAGCCGGTTCAGTGGACCCCTCTCAGTTGTATATGTGAGTAACTACATTTACTAAACATGCAAATTCTGTGTTGTCTGGATCTAGTTCTTAAGCCTTTTCCTGTTTTTATGTATTACTTGGCACTAAGTAGAGTAATCTTCAGTATTGAACACTGGGTATGAGGTCTTTAAGTGCTGTTGGAGTATATGAATATCTGAAAGTGCAGCTCAAGTGTGACTTGATAGATCTGCACAGTTTGAGATGGGCAGACTTTAGGATTCTGCTGAATGTAGTTTCGTCATATGAACAGATATTGTTCATTGAAGCAGGTCTCTTGTGCCTTGGGGGAAAATGTGCTCCTGAAATGTTTCACTGTAGACCAGGCATGTTCTGCAAAGCTAGGAAATGTTACTCTCAGAATCTTTCCACTCTTGAGGGGAAGAAGAGGGAAGATGTCAGATGCCTGTGAAACCCTAAGCTTTTGAGCAGATTGCTGGCCCAGCAATAACAAAGCTTCAGGATTTCAGCTACGTGTAGGCTATAGAAAATGCTTTGTGGGAATCTTTTTGTATGTTTGTGCAGATACAACAAGTCTGCATTAATGATTAATTCCAAAATTTGCTGTTCAGTTCACTAATCTGGGAACCAGTCATACTAACTGCCAAACAAATAGAAGGGAAGGTATAAATTCAAGATGTATACTACCAGGACATCTTGACTGTGTAACATCCTGACAGTTGCTGCAATTTTCCATCTGCTTAGGAAGAGTATGTTCATCTTTCAAAGACCTCTCCAGAGGTTATTTATTTATTTATTTATTTTAATGCAGTGGAAGAAGTTGGAATAATTGGTATGGGGAATCATTTACCCTCTAGCAACTTGTTATTATTCCAGCAGGTTTTTTTCTAACACCCTTTTAGTAAGTGTTTTCAATTAAAAGGTCTTTGGAATAATGGCCAGTTCAGCAGTGTTGCTGGATCACTGTTATTTAACCATATTGTTATGGCAACCTCAGTGGTTCTATCAGCAGCTTTATTGTTTCAGAGTAGTTTATGCAGCCCTAAGTAAATGTGACTTGCCAAAGAATAGTTGAAGGTATTAGAAGGAGTTTGCATTTATTGCTTTCATGTAGCTGCCACTGAGGAATATGTGTGAAAATGTTGAGGATGAGAGACATGGTTTAGTTTAGACTTTTTCCCCCATTAGAGTTTTTCTCCAAATTTTTGGCCCCTTTAAGGAACACTGATATTGTAAATGATTCAAGTGCATTTCTCTCACTGAGATACTCTAGTCATCTGTATTTTGTGGGAACAATGGGTATTTTGGTGAGGCACTTGTTCACTGTGGTTATAAATTTAGACTGAAACCACAGCTGAAAAGCAGTGTATAATTTGTTCTTTTGTGGCAAATCTCCATGAATATTCTATTTTCTTAAGAATAATTATGATGCTTTTGGTTTCTTACAGAGCATAGCTGCCGTGCTTTCAAAAATAACAACAACCAATATTGCTGCATTGATTGTTGGACTAATATGCATTGTTCTATTGCTGATTGGCAAGGAAATCAATCTTCGCTTTAAGAAGAAGCTCCCAGTTCCTATTCCTATGGAGATCATTGTGGTAAGCTAGTTGGGAAATTCCATGGCTAAATTATATAGTCATTCTAAAGCTGTAGAAACTATCTCATGTTCTATCTTATATTACTGAGCTTGAGAGTAACTTCTGTTGAACATAATTCATTTGAGCCTTGATCCAGTTGACGGTTTGGATTCTGTTAAAATTAAGAACTGGTATGCCCCTATGGAGAGCATAAAGTCACAAAGAAGAATTGAAAAACAATTTTAACACCCCCAGTCCCCTATAGCAGTGGGTAGATATATATGTGTTGTAAAACCCTCTCTATCCAGGAGTTTGGGCACCTGCAAGATTCTCTGCAAGACATCCCTCTGAGTGGCATTTCCTGCTTGCAGTCCAAGAGCTCCAAACCCTCTCCTGAAGGAAGATGCCTGTTCAGAGGTTCTGCAGGGCTTGCTTGCTTTTTGAAATGCAGTAGCAGAAAGAAGAGCAGGACCATCAGGACTTAATACTTCTCCTTCCTTTCTCTGTTTCTGAGACTGATAACTGCAGCACTGATTCCGTTTCGAACGACTATACTAAAATACATGGATAAAACAGATTAACATAATACACACAAAGCCTACAGCTCAGACAACCTTTTGCCTTTAAAAGTGATTTGATTTAAAAATGAGTTCTTGGATTACTACAGCTCTCAAACAACCTGCACATAAGGGAGTCAAGAAAGGGAATAATTGAAGCTATGGGCACAATCTAGATAGAAGGAACAAAGAAAAGGGATGCTGGTGAGAGATGAGGGAGGTGGTGTAATAGGGTATTTTTGATAGGCAATAGCAAAACAATGTTCCTTTCTTCGCTGTGGCATCAGTTCTCTTTACAGGTCATAGGCTATGCATGAATACGTGCCATTGCATGCAGGCAGGAGTGTCCTTGCATTTGATTTTTCCAATATGCTAACTTGCCTGAGCTTGGCTTAGGCAAAGAGAGTTTGAGTGATTCAGATCATACCATAGCATGTTCCATTTAACTGTTTACAAAAAAACTTTATAAAATCAGGCTGAGTTGGAAATTATGAAGGGAAAATCATGGTGCTTCCTCCTTTTTATCTGCTTTTTTAGCCCCAACTCATAGAAAACTGATGGACAAATAAATGTAACCCCTTGTGTGTATTAATCATAGTCAGCTAACCTTTATATCTCTTCAGGTGGCTTTATCTCTTTTTAGATAATGTTTACAAATGTGTTTGTGGATTTTTAGGTCATTATTGGCACAGGCGTTTCAGCTGGAATGAATCTGAGTGAGTCATACAAAGTGGATGTTGTTGGGAGTATTCCTAAAGGGTAGGGATGATACATTCTTATTAAGACTGTGCCTTTTCTGTATCGCATATAGCTTTTATTGTATTAATTTATAAATATTAATTTTATCTCCAAGGTTACGTGCACCAGCAGTTCCTGAGATTCAGCTCATCCCAGCACTATTTGTGGATGCAGTAGCAATAGCAATTGTTGGATTTTCAATGGCTGTATCAATGGCCAAGATCTTTGCCCTTAAACATGGTTACACCATCGATGGGAATCAGGTAAAAGTAGTGGGGTTGCTTTGTTGAAAATTCTCAGTAGGACCTTTGTTACATCATTAAAGTAGAGTGTGATATTGGCAAAAATTAGGGTTTTTTCAATAGTGGAATCAGGCCAGATTTTTGACAGCCTACACATTTAAAGGCCACTTAATTAGTTTAAGTTCTTCTTCTAACTGTGTTTAAATAACCGGTTTCACTTTTAGCTTCATTTTGGGACACCTGCTTCTGCTATACTTGGAATTACGTATGAATATTAATTGTTGGGACTGGCATTACTTGGCCATACTGTCCTAATGAGCAGCTACATTTTCTTTGCTTTCTGTAATAGAGCAAAGCATAGAGTTCCCATGTGATAAATACAGTACCTTATGTGTCAAAGAACTCGTCTAGAGTTTAAAAATTACAATTATGTTTTATAGTTTCTTCTTATTCCCACCCATTGCAAATGGGCAACTTGTCATTTTCTGGGGCAGCAATTGGCCCTGTCTGTACTTAGCATTCTGAGCATGATTTGAGTGATAAGGACTGTGTTTAGGGACTCCCTAAAATGAAAATTATATATTCTCCTCACCTACTCTAGCCTTCCTGTGCAATTTAGAATCAATATTGCAATTGGGTTATTGGTCGATACCATTGTGTTGTCAAGGGAGGTAGAGTTCCTGTGCTGTAACACATCTCCTAGAGCACACATCTGACACAGCACAGATCAGCTGTTCTCCCTTCTCAAAATGACTGTCTTCCTCTGAGAGTAAATGGAGTTTACCTACAGAGTTTTACATCTGATTAGATGAATCTCATCCTTTATGTCATTGTGCTCTGTTACCCAAGGAGAGAAGAGGACAAATCTGTAGCTGCATGAATGGTAATTGATTCTATTTACATTAAACATAATCATCACTGACCTGAGTTAAGCATCTAGATCTTTTCCTCAGGAGGTGCCAGATGCTTCTTCACCTGGGTGTTAAACTGTAGAACTCCTTGTCACAGTAGCAGTGTATGCCAAGTGTTTAAATGAATCCAAAAAGGATTATACAAATGCAAAGAGAAAAACTCACTGAGAGCTATTGGAAATGTGTAACTCAAATCCCTCAATTACAAATAGCAAGATGCAGAGTAATCTGGGGAGGCTTCATTAGAAACAAATCATTTCTTAGGGATCAGAAACGCAGTACTGAGGTAGATGGAGCCCTGATCTCACTCATGGGAGCAGTTCTCATATGGACTCTTCCTGAAGAAGCAATGGATACTCATTGGTTTTTTTCACATACAGCACTGGATTACCACTCATGGAAACACAGGCAAGGCTGCTCGTGGTTTTAAACATGTGGTTTAGGGTGAGAAGCTAAGAATGGTGTTTGCATGAGAAAACATTTTTTATGTATCTTCAGAGTTAAAATTCAAATTATCCCCAAGATGAAGAAATGCTTAAAACAAGCAGTGCTGTCATTCATTTTAGTTTTCAGTCTGATTAATTCTTGTAACATCTAGGGATGGGAAATGTCTCCAGCATTTCATCAGAGACTTTGTTTAACAGATGATTTAATGTGCATCAGCTTGTGCATGTGTGAGAACTGCAAGTATAAGCTCCAATTGGGTTGCTTATTCTCTACAAGGAAGTTGCTAGAAAGCACTGTAAATAATATGTGTTGTTAGTATCTATGGATAGCTCCAGCTTGGTACACCTGCTAAGTATAACTGCCTTTGGCTTTTTTTGCTCTATTGTTTAACACAGGAACTTATTGCCTTGGGAATATGCAACTCTGTGGGGTCATTTTTCCAAACTTTTTCAATCACTTGCTCAATGTCTCGGAGTCTTGTCCAGGAAAGCACCGGTGGAAGAACTCAGGTATGTTAAATACCCAAATCTTGAGCCAAAGTTTACTCTTTGGAGCCCCAAAACTCAAGTCTGAAGCTTATCTAGATGGCTGTATTTCTCTGCCCGGGCCAGAAGAAATAACTGGAGTTTCCCATGTTTCAAATCCAGACTAGGCCAGGATAGAAAGTGGCATGACAGGCAAAATGGGTGAACTGAATGGAAGGAATCAAAAGTCATTTGAACAACCAGCTTTGTTGAAAGCACAAGGGATTAGCTAATCTGGAATATTTCCCCTTGGGGACACTTCTAAATAATGTCTGGCTGTTTTTGTTCAGATTGCAGGTACACTCTCTGCAATTATGGTTTTGTTGGTAATTGTGGCTATTGGATACCTTTTTGAACCACTTCCACAGGTAAGGGAGTTTTGTATGTTAGACATTGTATTGACAGTAAACAGACGCCCATGAGTATTGCTTAAACTTGAGAATGTGGGAGGGTTAGTAAACAACAGTTAAGCTTTGATCCAGAAGCCTTTAAATTTTCTATGCATTTTTGCTGTAAATTAGCCTAGAAATAAATAGTGTTTTGAACGATCCAGCATGCTTTTTGTTGTTTTTAGTATTGGATATCCTGGACTCTGTCTTTAGAACATAAGAATACCTTCAAGCAAATCCCCTTTAGAATTGTTTAGGTTGGAAAAGACCTTTAAGAGCATTGAGTTCAGCTGTTAACCCAGCACTGCCAAGCCCACCACTGAATCATGTCCCTAAGTGCTTTAAATATCTCCGGGGATGGTGACTCAACCACTTCCTGGGTAACCTGTGCCAATTCTTGACAAACACTTACATGAAGAAACTTTTCCTCATATCCGATCTAAAGCTCCCCTGGCAGAACTTGAAGCAATTTACTCTCATTCTGTCGCTTTTTACTTGGGAAAAGAGTCCAATAGTCTACTGCTTCAGGCACTCTAAGTGTAGCAGCATGAAGTGTAGGAACATGTGATTCCTCTTGCTGGGAAAGAGTAAGTCAAACTGTACTGAACTGGTTTGCCATTCCTGCAGCTGCAGTAAAAGCACGTGTCCACTGAACTACCTGAAAAGTTGTGTGTTTTTAAATAGAACATCTGTTCAGTGGACTTATATCAGTTATAAAGCACACAAATATTTATTTATGATACTTCGAAGTTCTTACCTGGCATTGGGTTTATTTTGCTTCTGAAAATTGCATTTGTGTAATGTTCTTAGACAGTGCTAGCTGCAATTGTCATGGTGAACCTGAAGGGAATGTTTAAACAGTTTGGAGATATCATGCACTTCTGGAGAACCAGTAAGATCGAGCTGGTGAGTATTGCACAGCTCAGTGCATATATTTTACTATATTAAATTTGTTGCTATCCCCAGAACAGTGCAGAAACTTATCAAGGAATTACAAATTAGTGTTATATTGCAGATGAACATAAGACAGGGAGCTGTAAGCACCCTAGGAGAGTGATCTGTTGGAGACAAGAATATTTTTGTTGTAGTTCGACAATCTTGTAACTCATGTCAGAAGTAGTTTGGTTGCAGTAAAAGCAAAGCTCTGGCAGTGTTTCTATAGAACTGCACTGAAGGCTGTGGGCATGTCTGAGAAGAATTTGAAAACAGAGCAACAAAGAACACCACTTGAAGGTATTTGCCATCTTTTAAGACAAACCAAAAACCTGGCTGGAGTGGGCCAGAACTAAGAGTTTGTTGGCAGGAACATTTTGGTGGTATTTCTTTCCTGGATGAACTGGCTGATGGAACTGAGTTAGAGCTACTTGCAGGCCTTGAATTTTTTTTTTTTTTTTATCCTAAGGTATTTCGAGTCTGATGATGGTAGAACATGACTTAAGGCATTAATTAATATTTGAGAGTTTGTCAGATGTTAGAGTGCCATGAGCTTTTATGCCACTCTGAAAGGTTAAGACAATTCCCATCTGCCATCATGGTGGATTACATTAGAGCCTAATCATGATCAGAAGTGAAACATAGGTTTTGAGGTTGGGTTATGCTGTTGTTCTTGTTGTTAACAGGAAAGGATGCATAATAATTCAGACTTTTTCTTTGTTTTAGGCCATCTGGGTGGTAGCTTTTGTGGCTTCTCTTTTCCTGGGACTAGACTATGGTTTGCTTACTGCAGTAACATTTGCAATGATAACCGTTATTTACAGAACACAAAGGTCAGATTTCTTCTTTATCAAAATTAGTGTTTGGTGATCTTCTGTGTGGTTTTGTTTGTTTAAGGGGTGCAAATAAACAGAAGTCCATCCCACCCTTTTCAACTGCACGCTGTATAGAATTTGCTTCCTAATATAGGTCATGCCCTTTGGCTCTGATTCAGGGTTCATGTTTACTTTTTCTGAGAACAAAATTTTTAGAGGGCATGAACTTGCACTGTCAGTAATAAACAGAAGATTTTTCATTTCTCATAGTGGTTAATCTTCTTGTTCATTTCTTTTAATGCTTAGAGTTTAGAAGTTTAAATCTTCTTGTTGCCAGTTTCAGTACATGATTGCGTTTTGTGTGCGCTAATTGTCACGGACAAGCTGAAGTTGTGTCAGGTTATCACGAGATGAATGCTTAGGTATTTTAAAAGAAAGTTCCTATTTGTAAAATACTGTAGCTGCTCTTCTAGTTTTCAAGTACCTTCTCCCCATTCAAAGTGACAAAGCTCTTATTGTGAAGCTTTCCATGTCTACAGTGAAATAATTTCTTGCATGTCTGGCTAGGACTGCCATGTGAGGCTTCTGGGCTCAAGGTCTGAGACATGCAGGTGGAAACTGTGTAAAAGTCTTGGTTTCGTCTGCATTGTAATGAAAGCAAATTGTGAGATTTCCACTGTGCATAAATAAGAGTATTTTTCTGCCGTGTCCATACAGTTTTATTATTGCAAACAGAACAGTAATGTACTTCGCTGTCACAGTTGTTGTGAGTTGGGAATAGTCATCTGCTTAGGCATTGTCCTGGGAGCAGAGTGGCTCTTTGAAATCGCAGCTTGTTTTCTGCCAGGATGAGTTTGCGTATTTGCAAGATAGTCAATGGAGTTGCACTAGTTGGTGCTGCAGAGAACTTGCCCTGTACTTTTGCATGCTTTGACTCATGTTTGTCAGAAAATGACAACATTTCAGTGCTAAGCTTATTAATTGTTTTTTCACTGACAGAAACAAACTTCCTTTTTATTGTGTTCTGCCATAAACTGCTCGCTTCATTTAACCATGTTTAGATAATCCTGTACCAGATAGGCCCTGCAGAATGACCATTTAAAATAAGTTTCAGTCTGTCTTGAACACTCACTTTTCCACTTTATAAGTGATAATACAGAAATATTTGTTTCCTTTCTCTCTAGCCCTCAATACAGAATCCTTGGTCAGATTCCTAACACCGACATCTACTGTGATGTGGAAGATTACGAAGAGGTAGGAACATGTTCTTCTGCATTGAGGAGTTTCACACAGTGGAGCAAAGACAGCTGTGGCAATTTGCTGTTTTTCCCTACCACACTGCACATGCAGTGCTGTCTGCTGTGCATTCACCTGTGTGGAAAAGAAAGAAATAAATTTGGGTCTAGTAGTAGAAGCTACTTTGTTCAAAATGCAAGCTCTTTGTACTGCACATACATTTCACCAGGAGGTGATCAAAAGTAACTTTTATCTTAGTTCCATTGTCCTAGTTTGTACAAAATGGTAAAGTGTTTAGGAATACCACTGCTGAACCTGCCATGTACACAGGCCACCTTCTTGGGTGGCAGTACTGCATGGAATCCATGGAACCCAGGATCCAAACTTTATGTTCTTCAGAATTGCACAAACTATTCAAAACAGCATCCCACCCATCCCCTGCTCGTGAAATATACATGATTAATGGTACAATTGCTCACCATGCACTTCGTTTCTCATAAATACCATTTTGTTCAACCAAAAGTTGATGAAAGCATTACATTTTGTCATTGCCGTGGATATAAACATACTGTATTTATTCTCAAACAGCAACCACAATTTTCTGCGTTCTCTGCCATGTTGTCAGAGATGCTGCTATGAAAGCTACATTCCCCTTTACTGAGGAACCAGTCTGTAAAAACCTATGGAAAAAGATGATGGAGTTCTGCTTTAAATGTGATGCAAATCAGGAGTATAGGTGCACACATTTATCTGTATGCAAGGGAGAGGAGACTCCACTTCTGTTACACTGAATGCAGTCAGCATTTCCTCCTGGGTAAAGATGGGGTTGGCAGCATATGGCAGGCTGGGGCTCTGCTGCTGGCCGGGTCATTTGCATGCAAAATGTCACAGTTCAGCCTGTTTAGAGATGACTGCATTTAAGGTAGGGGAGAGAAGTGAATATCAAGACCTGTCTGAAGGTCTGGATAAAAGCAAAGATTTGAAAGGTTGGTTTTTTTGGTACCTGGGAACTCAAGAAAGAAAAAGAGAGAAAGAGGGAAGTAAGTCATGCCTGTAGAAAGGGAGGCTAAAAGGAAGCAATTCTAGGTCTGCATGATTTCCTCATGGTAATACCAGCTGCAAATAGCAACATTAGAGAACTGCAAATATTTAGTTCTTTTTTATGGATGTACATTTTGATGTAATAAAGAAGGAGAAGTGTTACCAGGCATTGGCAGTGTGCAGTATTACACTGGGAAAGGGGAAGGCTCTGATCTCCTGGTTGCCTTTGCTCACAGCAGTGCCAGCCTTCTTTATTTGGCACGTGCTGGGAGCCATCCAGGCTTGGCTGTTGCACTGCTGTGTGTTCAGGTGCCTTGTGATCACACAGGGGCTTTTACTCTGTTTAACTGTGCACATCCAATATTTTCCTTAGGTTAAAGAATATCCTGGAATCAAAATATTTCAAGCTAATACATCACTTTATTTTGCTAATAGTGAGTCATATACAAGTGCACTGAAGAAAAAGGTGAGTAAAGTAAATTCTTCAATGTCTGTGTCCTGAAAATTCAAACTGGCTTCTGAAACATGCTCATCTTTTAGCTCCTTTAGTGTAGCCCCTAGCACAGTGTTTCTCAGCCTGTGACCCCTCGTGATCTGTAAAATATGAGAAGGTGACCCTTCAGCCAGCTAAAAATTATCTTAGGAAGCATGGTGGGAGGGAATAAACAGGTGAAGTGTAGCTGCATCGTAACTGCTCGTGAATGGGAAGTGATGGGTGCAGAGCACAAACCCGTCAAACTTTTTTTTTTCCAGCAGGAAACTATTTGCTGAACTGAAAACAAAATGGGAATAAAAGCTTCCTTGTTGGGTAACTAACTTTACCGGAGTGTAAGACTGTGGAATATTGTGGGCATTTAGTGCCTCTCATGGGCAGCAGATCACCTGCACACAGAGTGTGCCTCACTGCCTGTGTCACCCGTGGTTTCACTGGGAGGCAGTGGCAGCAGCAGAACAGCCTAAATGGTGACAATTGCACCTGTACTAACTTCTGAAAAATTTTTCTGTAGCTCCCATGACGAGTCTTATACAAAACAGGTGGGTGGTACTTGCCCTCACAAAGTGAGAGATATTAGTGATTATTGCCCAAATGCACTTCTCTCCCCTTTGCTCTCTGCACTCCAATCAGCATTTGGTTGAAACACAGCACTCTCTGATTTCAAGAAAAGAATGAGATGCATCTCTCCCTCATCTTATTAACACAGTGCTTGCCAAGATGATTCCTCCTTTATACTGTTCTCACTTCCACCAAGGGAAGCTGGAAAATGCAGGCTCCTTGTTTAAATTTATGGCAGTGCTTAATTCAGTGCAAATTGATACTCCAGTGCCATCCTAACAAGCTGAATCTCCTCTGATCATGCTTTCTTCTCCTGACAGACTGGAGTGGACCCTGGTGCCTTATTAGCAGCAAGGAGAAAAGCCCAGAAGCGCCATGCCAGGGAGATAAAGGCAGCAAATGAACACAGAAAGAAAGCTGTGCTGAAGCTCGTGAGCTCTTCGGTAAATATTTACCTCTGCTTTATCAGGCTGCTTTCAGATGTTACCACTCTTGTGTTTTATACAAGGTGCAGAGTGCTGCTTAGGGAGCAAGTGCTGTGCAGTGGGGACAGGTGACTGAAGGAACAGTCAGGACAGGACAGGACTGTAAGGATCAGAGGCTCACTGCTGGATTGGATAATTCTGTTGAACCTTGACTGCATTCAGGTAGCACAGAGTGGCACAGAAACTCCCCACACTGTCATGCTATCTCAGCATTGGTGTTGGCAGAAATCAAGGAGACTCTGCTTCTGCCCTTCTCCACACACTTGGAATAATCATGTAGAAATAAGATATAATCAATTTAATTCAAATTAGCAGCCCTTGTGATAAAAAGGTGCCATACCCTCTGCTAATTCTGGTATGGCCAAGTGGGGCAGATACACTGAGAAGGGTTATTTGTGCTTTAATGCATGTTTAAACTCACCCCCATGGTGGGAGCTGGTGTGTGATTTTACCATGGGAAACCTAAAAAAGGCCTAACTTGAGAGCCTGATTGCTGTTGCTTATTTTGAATATATAGGCCTTGACGGGATCAGCAGGGATAAGGCAAGGAAATGGAGTAAAAATGTGTCAGCAAAAATGAACAGGTGTCAGTGTTTGAAGGAAATGGGTAATTCAGTCTGAGATACCAGCTTTAATTTGCTTGTGTGTGACTGTAGAAAGGCTGGGCATAAGAGAACAAACCTCAATATACACAAGATATTGAAGTATGTGTGCATGTCAAGACAGTTTCTGTAGTGACCAGGAGCTGTATTCCATTTAAAGGCTTAAAGAACAGGAGTGAGAGGAGGGAAGGGATTTTCATTGAAAAAGCATTGACTGCCTCGAAGCTTTATTTATCTTCTCTTCCAGACTAACGACGTAGAAGCAAGTGTAAAACATGAGATAGCAAGTGATGACTTACCTGTGAATGGAAAATTTGCAGATTCTAGTGTACAAGACACGTCTCCTGATGAGCATGAATATTTTGTGGAGCCCAAAACAAATATTCACTCTTTAATTCTGGATTTCACCCCAGTGAACTTTGTGGATTCAGTTGGAGCAAAAACACTAAAATCGGTAAGTAGGGCTTTTTTCCCCAGAAAAACCCATAGAAAACTTTTCAGATACCTAATAAGGAAGCTGTCAGCATGAGACATAACTGCCTGCTCAAATACAATCCAATATCTCACCTAATCACTGTTTTAATTCTGTTAAGTTTTAGCTGAATACTGGGGAATGTGGACTCTGCAGCTTTCACAGTATTTGGCTTCCAGAACTGCAGTGTGCATGATGATGTATTATCTGCATTTAACTTCAGCTTAACTCTGTTGTAGATTATAAAAGAATACAAAGAAGTTGGTGTCTGTGTCTGCATTGCCAGCTGTAGTGGTGAGTTGAGATTTTTTTTTCTTTTTTGTGAGCTTTATGGGAGAGATCGTGTTTTATCTCTTTCCCTCTGCTCCCGAATTTCCTGCTGCCAGTAGTGCCTCAGTAGTATCAGCACTTCACATAAAATTGGATTTGAGGAAAAGCAAGCCCATATGCGTTAGAGCCTTAGCTTTAGTGAAAGTAGAGCACTGATGCAATGATCTTTGTGAGGACTGGGTCCTGCTCCCATTTCTTCCAGCTGGCAAGTTGTGAATGCCACACTGAACTTTGTATCTTGGAATTGTTGTGGTAATGTAATAAGGGGAAAAGCCCAAAATGTTCCAATATCCAATATTTGGGATTGTAGCATCTTCTGCCAAGAATAGGCCTCTGTCTATGTCTGCATAAGAGGATTACCTGTTTGGAGTAGAAGTAGCATGTGATCCACCTGGCTATTCCAAATTTTTTAGTAACAACAAGTAAGAGAACAAGTTGTCATCATCTTCCTGGGATGCCATTGTCTTCCATGTTTGTACTTAAGTGTATGCACTGATGCCATGTTTGGGTTTTGTTTTGTAGGCCCTGTTATGAATGAGCTGACAAGACTGAATTTTTTTGATAAAAGTGTAACAAGAGAGTTGCTGTTTCACAGTATTCATGATGCTGTCCTTGCTTGCCAAATGAAAGTTGGGTCTGCTGCACAGGCTGACTCCAACCTTTGAAGAGTGGCATCGAGCAGAATGGGAGCCAGATTTGTGCTGATGGAGACTCTTTCTGAATATTTAATTTGCACAGTTTGAAGAGAGCCTGAGGCTGTTTGTATCTACGGGTATAGGGTGGTGCTTATTTGTTGTAGGAAGAGTGGGTAAGGAAATGTAAGCCTTCATGCTCTTGAATTTTTTTCCTTCAATCAGGGTATAGCCTTCCAATAATACACAAGCACAAAATTATGCAAGAAAAGAAAATTCAGTGTATTCTGCTGTAATCAGAATCTGGTGGACAAGGTGACATTCCTATTCCTGTTGAGAAAATGGGCACTTTAACTCACTATGAGTGGGATCTTGCAGGAAGTAAGTGTTCTGCAAGTGCAATACACTGTACCAGTGTCTTTAAAGAACTTTCTTAGAAGACTTTTAAAGCCTAATGTCAACACCTACATACAACAGATTCGTACAATTTATAATAATCTGCCAGCTGGATTAGTGAATTCACACTGGTGGCATTTAGCTGCTGCTGTTTTTAAACCTGGATGGTACAGTTCGTCTTTTTTTAAATATCTGACCTGTCTCAGCTATACTCACGTCTTCATTTTTGCTCTACGTGAACTTCAAGTGAGAAGCTCATTGTTTAATTATTACATTATCAGTATGGTACTTGCACTGCCAAAACCTGGTTAGGCTTTCTAGAAAAGAACACAGCTGATTTTAAGCTAAACTTAATTTAGCTTCAAAGTTTGAAGACAAAACTGGTTTAAGACAGGAGTGAAGCCTATTTATGCCCTATATGCAGTCTCTTAAGTTGGAATGAAAATTTAAGCAACGTCTAAAGTCTCAGTGGTCCAAAAAAAAAAAAGTACTTTTCCTTTGCCCATCTTCCTTCCAGTAGTGCTGCTTCTTCCTCAGCTTTTAAGTGCTTTGAGAAATAGGGTTCAATAGAACTCAAAAACGGTACATGTTTGGGTTTTTTAAAAGAAACAGTAGTATGGGGTTTCTTTTTCTATTGTCAGCTTGGCCACTGTGGTACTGCCTCACTTCAGGTATGAGATAAAAACCATGGAAATGGAAATCATGCAAAAGAAATCTTCAGTGCCCCTCTTTCCCTCACAGTAGTCACTGTGAAGCTCAGCAGAGGCAGGAACCTAAAAGCGTTTCTCTGCAGGTTATTTTGACAGCACAGGGCAAGTGGGGCATCAGTAACATTTCATTCAGCACCCTCAAATCACAGGTCCTGTGCCTAAGGAGTTCAGACACCTCCCTCAGCTCTGATCACCGAATGTAATGCTCTTACTTTATTTCAGGCTCTGTTGCAATTAGGGCTTGTTTCAGGTAAACTGTTTCCCAGGACCCAGGGAAGTCAGGAAAGATGTTTTATTTCCTCAGACTCCCCTGCCCATAGGGATGGGAAGCTTTCTGCATCAGAAATTGCTGCTTAGCTGGCGTTCAAAGGATGAAGTGCATGCATGTCAAGACATTGTGTGTGCTTATTTAAACAACTTTTGGTACATTTTATAATGTTAACTAGTTCAACAAGCCTTTGTATCTACACACAGTATATTTTTCTACTTTCAGCTTCTCGCAGCTTCAGTTTTTAACTCTGTAGTCTCTTCAGTTCACATCGAAATCCTGTCAACTTCCAAAATAAAGTGATGTCACTTGTCAAAATTTTTTACTTTGTCTTGGTGAGACTCTGTACGAGGGACAAGCTGAGGGCCCCAGATACAAGTGTCCGATGCCAAGGGATGGGCCAGGAAAGGTTTCCACCTCCAGGCACGTCTTGCCTGCTGTGCTGGTTCCTGCTCCTCACCCCCACGAAGCCCTCTCCATGCCAGGGCTCACAGGGATACAACTGAAGCTGGATCTCCCATCCTGGTAGTAACAGCTGCACTTCGTTGGGAGCTGCTGAAAGGCTGGACTGAGAACCTTTGCCCTAGAAATCCCACATCCCAGACTATGCAAAACAAGTGCTCCTGCAACCCCCAGCAGTGCTGGTAATTCATCCCATAGAACAAAATCTGGCAGCTTTTGCTCATCTCTTCCTGTGCTTTGCTACCAGCAGCTGAAGCACTGCTTCCTCCTGGCAGCCTGAGCTAGCCCCTGAAAAGGGAACCCACCTCCTCTTCCCTGCACTGATTAACCGACCTCTGTCTAAAAGGTAAATTGTACCTTAGGCTTGTTGGTCCAAGAATAAACCACCCCAGGTCCTTTAACCTTGTACCAGGGCTCCAGTTTGTCTGCAGGGACAGGGGAGTGCCTCCCCCCTTGCTGCTGAAGCCCCACCACAGCAGCTGGCACTGGATGGCCTATGTCTGGGTCGGTTCCTTGTAATAATCAGGGTCATGTTCCTCTCCCCTCCTTTTTTTGTAAGAGTACTGATGATAATCCAGGATCCCTGGTAAGATCCTAATTCTTTCTACATACTTCACTTACCCTTCTCAAGTAGAAGCTACACTGGATTTCAAGTGCTGCTCCTGATTAAATAGAGATGCTGTCAGTGCTGCTTTCTGAAAATGAGAAACATTCTGTCCCACCAATAAAGTGGCATCCCTCCTCAAAACGTTCTTCCTGAAATGACACACAAGAATTGAGATTGCCCAGGTTTCCGTATCAAGATACTGACACCAACCAGACTCCTAGCCCAGTCCATGGGCTGGGTACTCTCTCTCTGTATTGCATGCATGTCCTCTTTCAAAAAAAAAAAAATAGAAGTGGCTTCATAATTCAAGCTTGATAAATTGATGGATCTCATTTTGATACAACTGACAATAAAACTTCTCTCACTTTCAAGACAAAGCAGTTCCCAAAAGCAATTTTTCCCCTCAGGTATTTCTTCCACTTCTTCCCCTCAAACCACTTTAATGCAATACTTGAAAAAAAGGAAAATGAAAGGCTGTTGCTTTTTGTTGACCACACCCAGCTCTACAGAAATGTGTCAAATGAATGAGGATTAGCCTTTCAGTGCTGCCTGTGGCCAACAACTCCCAGCCACTGCCCAGCTATGGAGCAGCAGGACCCTGTCCAGGGTCATCCTGTGCGTGCAGCACCATCTCAGACAAGTCATACAATGTATCAAAGTGCTCACTACTAGACTGATGTCAAACTCTTCAGAGCAGGATCAGGGAAAAGGAATCTTCCTTGTCTTAGCACTAAGAAATTACACCTTCCTCCTCGTTGACCCATTTACTGTCTTTTAAGACACAACAAAGAATCTCAGCAAAAGGGTTAAAAAAACCACTGAAGATAAAAAAAAAACTTGTGATGGTACCAGAGTGTTCACCAAGGAAGGGAAAAAAAGTCCCTTCATGTTTTCCCTAAACTGGGCCATGACTCAGACCACCACCCATGCCTTCCTGTGGCAGCTCCCATGTTCTTGGGACACACCTACACCTCAGTGCCGAGCATTGCACAAGCATTTCTCAGTACACCCAGAAACACTGGAGTCACTTAGGGGTCTTCCAGCACCTCTATGGCTCAGATTTCAAGTTTTGGGGTGTAGATGGTGACCAGCGATCTAAACTTGGGATGCCTAACATTGCCCAGGTATCTGATTTAAAATTATCTGTGGTTTAGGCTGTGCTGCTGTAACCTCACTGAGATCTCTTCCCTACAGGAGCAACACTCCACTGGTGTAGAACACTCACAATGAACACACACTTACTCTTTGGAGCACTCCATTTATTTCTAGCTTCCAAGAACAAAACATGAATCACTACACTTGGATTTTTGTTCCACGGAAAGTTTAGGAGGAACAGGAAGAACTTTCCCAGGTGTTAGTTGTAGGTCATGTAGCGGGGGGTAGCACTGAATTTCGCATACGATTTGATGACTTTGTTCACTGCCTCCAGGAAATCCTTCTCGGTGGCGATTTTCCGGCGCGCTCGGATAGCGAACATTCCTGCCTCCGTGCACACACTGCGGATCTCAGCACCTGGGAGAGACAGGGATAACTCAGCACCGAGTGCCAGGGGACACGGAGCACACGCAGAACTGTTTAAAGCAATAAATACATTCAGCTTACCGGTGCTGTTAGGACACAGCCGAGCCAACAGCTCAAATCTGATGTCCCTCTCCACACTCATCGAACGAGCATGGATCTTGAAGATGTGAGTTCGCCCCTGAAGGGAAGGGAAGAGGACAGGGGTGTTCATGGCATGACAGAGGTGATGATTCCAGCCTGCAGCTGTCCATGTCCACAGCACGGGCAAATGGAAAATACATCTTTTATCAGCTGCCCAGCTATGGTTTCCCATGTCTGGACTGGAATGTGTAAGTGCCCATGACACTAAATTAAGAAAATAACTTTAAAAAGTGCTTTCATCATAGAAGTACCTCAAGAAATCTCTCCCAAAAGAGCCAGACAAAACACATTCCAACTGAATTGTGTATCTTAAAGGATTTTTTAAATCCTTTAAGGTTAAGGATTTTTTTTCTCTGTTGAGGCAGGAATATACAGTGATTATAGCTGCTTACTATGGCTTCTTGGCTGGGATGGAATCTGTGCAGTGTGGGAAAACCTTTGGCACACCTTTAATCCCCCATATTTCCACGTAGTTTCACATAATTTAGGAGTGCTGCTTTTGCTATTTCTCATAAACTTCCAGACAATGATGCCCTAACTGAAGAAACACTGGTATCAGAACGCACTTGGCTGTGGAATAAAGAGTTCTCACCTCAAGATCAGGCAGGCTGAACTCTATCTTCCTGTCCAGCCTGCCAGGCCTCATCAGCGCTGGGTCCAGAGTGTCGGGCCTGTTTGTGGCCATCAGCACTTTGATGTTGCCCCGGGGATCAAACCCATCCAGCTGGTTGATGAGCTCCAGCATCGTGCGCTGCACCTCGTTGTCACCCCCAGCCCCATCGTCAAAACGAGCACCTGGAGAGGAGACACACGAGTTGCACAGAGGGAGAGGCACCTCCAGGCCATGGATACAGAGGTGTCACAGCAGCTGCAACACAGGACACCTGGGAAAATGATTTTAAAGTGCATACAAGTATTTGTGATGAGTTGAAAAGGTGTGAGGGGGTTATCTGGATGATACATTTCAAACCAAGAGTGAGTGCTGGATCTTCCTCCTTAGTACTTAAGGGCCTCTATCTCCCTGCCCAATAACTGACCAAGCTGCTGGAATTCACCCATGTAGTTTGTTTGTTTTGCCCTTCCCTTAACCAAAATCATTCTTCTCCCTTGTCTATGTAAAAACTGTTCTATTTTCAAAGGACATAAGCACTTTCTTTGAGAAAAAAGGATAATGTTCAGGAAGTAATAAAGACTTGGAGTGTAGTCCAGAAGATGAAGGGAGTTTAAGTTATAGTACTTTTTTGCAAACAAAATACAGGATTCTTCACTAAAGTTCGAATAATCTGGGTGTTCCAAATGTGCAAAAATGGCTTCCCATCTGGGCTATATAAACCACTTCCTGCCAGCTTCCTGGCCATGGGGAGTGCTGGCAGTAGTTTTGCTAACTCAGTATTTATAAGCACTTTCCTTGAAATGCAGCAATCCAGATAAAGAACTACAAGAAAACATGGAAGCTCTCACAGGAGATTAGAACTGTAGCTACTACAAACATACCTCCAATGGCATCAATCTCATCAAAGAATATAAGGCAAGCTTTTTTAGTTCTGGCCATTTCAAACAGTTCACGAACCATTCGAGCTCCCTGAAAACAAAAAAATAAAATTTTATTATAGATTTGAGGCACGTTAAAGGAAAACTATCAAAATGAAACTCTTCATGCTTCCAAACACTTCTAAGTTTCCAATGAAAAAACTCTTTTTAAATTTGTTCACATACATAATGGGACAATTATAAAGCTTAAAGCAATTTATAAAGGAGAGAAAAATTACTGCTCTTAAACTCAGAAGTACAGATAAGTAATTTACATCAGGGCCAACTGAAAAGTAAGTGGCAGAATTGGGAGCAGAATCCTAATTCCAGAGTCCTCCTGAACCACAGACTGAACTCTCCACTGCAAAATCCCTTTCATCAGTGACAGCAGACCTCAGGTCTTGTCACCATTGCCTGAGCTGCAGTGATTTGTCTGACAGCTCCTGCCCCCTTGCACCTGCAGCTTCCAAGTACATCCACCCCTCACCCCCACTGTGGTGTCAGGTACCCACAAGGGGAATCTGCAAACCCCTCCACACTCCATCAAACACATGCTCTTACCTCTCCCACGTACTTCTGCACCAGCTCAGATCCAATCACTCTGATGAAGCAGGCATCAGTCCTGTTAGCCACAGCACGGGCACAGAGGGTTTTGCCTGTGCCAGGTGGCCCAAACAAAAGCACTCCTTTGGGAGGCTCAATTCCAAGGTTCACAAATCTTTCGGGCTGTGGAGGGAGACAGAAGGCAAGGTGATGTGCAAATTAAAGATTGTGTGCATCGTAAGAGTACATGCAAATTAAGGAAATCATTCATGAGGAACAATGTAAAGGAGGCTGGGCTGGATTTCACTTGTGGAAGCCAGACTTCCTTTCACTCAGCTGTTTACACTCAGTGACATTGTCTTCTGCTTTTGCAGATACTAACAGACGACCAGAATACTTCCAAAATAATAGAAGCTTCAATCTGGAGATTACTTACGTGAAGCAGAGGGGTTTCAACCACCTCTCTCAGCTTTTCAATCTGCTCTTTACAGCCACCAACATCACTGTAAGTGACATCAGGTTTTTCTTCTACCTGCACAACAAAGAGGTGAGTGAGCAGTTACCAGCCTGGTGCTGCAAATCTCTCCAGGGTTTCAACAGCCCACAACAAAATCCAGCTACAGGAATCACAATTACAAGACAAAGCCATGTCAAAATAAGTAAAAGCAATGCTCACTTGCATCATGGTGACTGTGGGATCAATCTTTGGAGGCAATGGGATATGGATTTGGTACTTGTTTCTGTCCACCCTGGTGAGGAAGCATAGAGACTATTATTTTAACACTGGTTAAGTAAAGTGTTATGTAGAAGCAACTCTGTAAATGAGAAGCTGAATTCTTGAACTGTTCTTTTCTCTGGCATCAAGAGAACCCAGCCCTAAAAGCTAATAGCAGGTAGGCTAGATACTGGAATTCTTTCTGCAGAAAATTTGAAGGTTTCCAAAACTATTAATTCCAAAGTATTTTGAAAACTAAATTTCAAAATATCCCACAGAGCAAACTGGCAAAACACTGACTCTGAAAGTAACAGGTTTTACCTCCTCAGTGAACATTTCATTGCTGCCCTGTGTGTAACCACAGAGTGCCAAAGAAGGACCCTACGCAGGCTCCCTGAAAGCTGGGACCACTGGGGCCCAAACTGAAAAGTTTCTGTCCAATGACACATGGGTTTTGTCAATTTTTGTCAAAATAAATCAAAACAAAAGATTCCAGCAGAGCATACAGGTGAGTTACTGTCTTCCAAGAGAAAGACAGTAGTGGTGTAATTTCAACCACTGCAAAAATTGGAAATGAGGGCTGTTGACCTGTCAAATTACAACCTGAGACAACTCAGAGGAAGCTTCAGTCTGCAGGAAGACTCACAAGAACACAAAGACTTTGCATACCCAACTCTCATGCCTTCTTCTATGTCAGTAGGTGCCACCTGGTCACTGAGATCCACCACAAACTTGGCAAATTGCTTGACATTGATAATGTATTTGGGATCCTCGGAGTCGGCATTGATGATCTTTGTGCACCTGACACAGAAACACAATTACAGCTCCAGGCAGACAAAGTGGTTTGCTATCTGCATAAGCATCACGAGAGTCACATTTTCCAAATACAACAGAATAGCTGTTGTACTTGTGATGACATCATTATATATATTATTATGCTATCATTATAGCATCATGCAATAACTGCAGGAGTGAGTACAAGTATAAAGAACATTACACATAATCACAGTTCCTTTATGATTCAGTGGTAAAAAGCACTTTCAATATGCACAACACATGAACTTTATTTTTTAAAACAAGTCCACACATAAGCTATAAATCAGACTGTTATCACTATGGAGCTCTACTGGAAGGAGAAGAGTGCTCCCACCTTGCAACTTGCAATGGTTGCTCACTTTGGAGAGTTTGTTTATCTGCAGCCAGATCCCAAAGGGCAGGAGGAGCCAGGCCCGTGTCGGATTCCTTGATTCCTGTGTGCAGCACAAACAAGCTGAGGAGGAAGCAGCTAACCAGGATGTCAGCCATCCTTCCCACACCAAAACCTTAGAGGTAACCCTGCAGGAAGCTTTTTGAGAGACCTCCAAAACAACGCACACACACACATCTTTCATGGACTTCCTAAAAAACAAGTTTCTTAAAGGAAGAGCCTACGTGACCATGCCAGCTGAGCATTCAAATCCCAGCCTGGCCACCTTCCCAGACAATTTTGTAGTGTGGGGATGATTACAGCAGGACACAGACATCACTGACAGTGGATATCTACATTTCACTACAGGAGTGAAACTCTCAAGTGCTTTCACTGAGGGAAAGCTCCAGTGCAAGGTATCAGAAACTAAGGGATTCACACAGATGAAAAACCCCATCAATCTTCCAAAACGTGGATATAACAAATACCATCTGAATGATATATTTAAAAGAACCAAGATTATTTTACAAGAGAAATTGTGGTCTTCCTGGCAGAACTGAGAGTCACTGCAGGATTAGCAACAGGGCAAAAAACATACATCGGTGAAAGAAAAATCGCAAAACTAATTAATTGTTATTGTTATTACTACTTCATTATCTGGTCCCAGAAAGGGGCATTTGTTTCCTGCCACCATTATATACAAAAACCACAGTTTTGATTAATTGTTTGTTAAACTACAAAATTACAAAATCAGAGGTACAGATTAGTCCTGCCCAATTGAAAAAAACATCACTTACTAAGCAAAAATCTCACGTTACCAAATAAAGAACTGTGTTCTTTTGAGAAAAATAACAACAAAAGAATAATTCAGAAGTTGTTTAAAATCAACTTTTTACCACACTTGTTTTGGTATCTGTAGCTCTTCTACAGAACGTTATCTAAGACAGTAACATACCAGTGAGCTCATTGATTTTCTTAAGCAGTTGTTGAATATCATCTTCTACTTGCTTGATCTGCCTTGAGTACGTGCTCTGGCCCTGGAAAAGGAGTATCACGTAGATTTTGTAACTCAAATTATCTCATGTTTAGGAAAAAATGACAAGAGCTGCTGAGCATCAAGATGTCCAACAGACTGTCTTGGTACAATAGCCAACCATTGATGACAGCCAAAAAAGACAGCATTAACTTCCAGTAACAATATTTCTGTTTGCAAAAGTGAAGTGCAGCTTCACAACACAAATGACCACCTGTGAAGGTGGAAATTTTCCACATTTGTAAACTTTAAGGACTTGTTTTTCTTTTAAACCTGTTCAGCCTTACTTTTTTAAACTATTTCTTTTAAGTTTAAAAAAGACTCAGTAAAATCATATATAGAGAGAATTCTGAATACACTTTCTGAAAACCATCTGTACAAGTGCTTTAACTACCTTACCCAACCTGTTTATCATCCACAGAGGACAGCAGGAATATCAAGGGGCAAATCAGAATTCTTGCTTGTGATAAAATGCTTTTTTTGATCCGGATCTGCCTAACACAGGAGGATTCAGACCTGTATTTGCTCTACAAGATCTCCTTTGTACACCATTGGCAACAAAAAAAGAAGCTGCAGTGGGTACAGGCTGTATTTCAGAACGTTGTAAAGGAGTGTTGGTGTCAACAAAATTCAGGCTTCGCCAAACATACCTAAGCTGCAAATTTCCTCTATCAAGAGTTCTTGCACAGACCAACTGTACTTCCCAGTGGAAAGGGTAGATTGGCACGTTAAGCCTTACTGTCTCTGGAAAATGCCTCCCAACGTCATGTTCTTTTAACATGATGGCTAAAAGCAAGTCAATTTTGTGGCAGGAGGAGTCTTAAAATCATTTTTGTATGAAGCAAGAAAACTGGCCAGTGAAAAAGCCCTAGTAAATCCCTGGCTGTTAGACCCCTACAGCAATCAGATATGAGATACGAATCAAAAATAGAGAAACAAACCCTTAATTACTTTCAAGTTAACAAACCCACTGGATTATTTTTAGTGTTGCAGGCTGGGGCCTTCTCGTTGGAAGGTGAAAAGGGAGAAAAGATTTTGGCAGGAGAGAAAAGCATTAGGAGAGGCAGAGTTACTCTCCACCTGCTAAGTGCACAGCCCTCCACTCCTGCACCGTATTCCCCACAGGAACTGCTTTTTGTCTTTAACACTCCCACGTGTGTGTGCTACTTACGTATGTTTTCAGCAAGGCAATATCTCCTTCATCAAGAGCTGAAACAAGACAGCAGAGACTTAGCTTCCAGTTTTAAAAACAAAGCCAGTATTAATTCTGCTCCTAAACGATGAAAACATGTATTTTAAAGAGATTCTTTTGAGTTTCCACTTTTCACTGAACCGAAGTGGAACAAAAAAGCAACAGCTATCCAAGAAAAACAAAACAGGGTCTCCAGCTACTCTCTTCAGTCCAAAAACCTGCACCACTCAGAGCTCGTAACAAGCAAGCTACTTCAATTCTGCCTCCCTCAGAGTAGTTTCCCAGCCTATGACTGTTTAAAAAAGCGATGGAAGATACCAAAACTTCATCTTTTTAACTTTTTGTTTCTAGATGTTCAAGAAAGCATCCATGAAAAACTGTCACCACTTTCCACCAGTGATGTGTCTCTTCCAAAAAGCCCCGTGTGAGCAGGGAACAGCAGCCAAATCTACGCTGGTCTCAGTAACAAAACATCACTGTAAACTCCCAGTTTTAATACTGTAAAACAGAAAACATGGGAAGAGTCGTACTAAATGAGACAAAGTCTGGTCCAAATTCCCCTTTCAAACAGGAAGGTCTACCAAGGTGGCAAACACATGGTGAAACCCTGCTCCTGTTTCACACATTGTTTTTAACTGCTCTTAAAACTATTTTCTTACATTAATATTAATGTTGGGGGTTTTAATCCCTGCAAACTTTCACCAACTTTCAGCAGAATACACAGGAAGGAGTCTCCTGGTTTGTGCTGCCTTTTATTTGACTTGAACCTGGCATCTAAAACTTTCATTTGAGCCTGAGAACTCCCACCAAAGAACAAGCAGCATCAGCTGTTCCATGTGTTCAGTTCTGCACAGAGGTGGCTCCAGTGACTGCTCTCCATTAACCAGGAAAAATATAACTCTGTTAGTGTCACTCTGCCACACCACTCTCACGTCACTTGCCATTTAACAGACTTTCAACACTCCCTCTCCTTTCCCATCCCAGTTTCCTCCCTTGTCTAATTCCACTCTTTTTAGGACAGATGGAGCCCAAACCACACAGGACTGGCAATCTGGGTGCAGCATGTGTTATGCAGGATTCTGAAGACCTTTTGTGTTGTTCCATTTATGTTGATCCTTACTTCTTTCCTGACTATTTGTACTACCCCATTGATTTTTTTTATAGCTACTAAACACTCTGTTGCTATAATTTAGAAATCTTTCTTGAATGGGAACAGTTCAAAGTCCGTCACTGATTACGTTTTGCAGTGCTTGTGCTTCCAGATGCATTATTAAATATTTACTAAATATTTACTAACACGAAGTAAAAAGCCACAATAAAACATGAGGAGCAACCAGCAGCTTTCACATTATGCCGGTATCCTCGGAAAACTCTGCCGTCTTCTCCCTCCTGCTTCCCCGGAATTCCTAATGACAGCGGCAGCACACGGGCAGCTCTGCAGCGCACCCCCACGCAAGAGAAAGAAATGATCATGGAATCATCAAGGCTGGAAAAGACTTCCAAGCTCATCAAGCCCAACCCTCAACACAGTACTGCCCCGGTCACCCCTAAACCACGTAACCCAACGCCAGATCCAGACGGTTTCTGTAACACCTCCAGGGATGGTGACTCCACCTCCCTGGGGAACCTGTTCCACTGTCTGACCACCCGAACTGTGAATTTTTTTTTCTAGTATCTAATCTGAATCTCCCCTTCTCACCTTTAGGCCATTTCCTCGATTTCTCTCACTGCAGGCACAGCAGAAGAGACCGGCCCCCAGCTCACCACAGCCTCCTTTCAGGGAGGTTTAGCATTATTGTACCACGTTTTGTTGTATATTTTAAGTATAAAAGTAAGTATTAAACCAAAAAAGGCATTTCTTTTTCTCACGATGAGGAAATCAGGCATTTTAGGAATCTTTTTTAAAAGAGAACCAGACTTAAAAGGGGGATCGTCCCTTCCTCCCCTGAGGATCTCGGCGGCTTCCCCGGCCGGCCCCGCCCGGTGCTGGTTCTGCAGCCCCGATCGCTCCTTTCTGGCGCGGGCAGCCGCTGCCCCGTTCCCGCTCGGCATTCCCCACCTCAGCCCCTCACACCCGTGTTTACGTGAGGCGCCGCCGGCCCCGCTTCCATCCCGGCACCGCCCGAGCCCAGGCTCCGGGCCGGGATGGGGGACACTCGAGGGGCGGCGGCCGCAGCGCCAAAACGTACATTAAAGACATTTTAAATCCTTTTTAGCCCTTTTTTTTTTCCGCCG
>VWZT01011294.1:32068-70553 GCA_013397055.1 Pachycephala philippinensis | reverse complement strand
TGGGGCAGGGCCGGGGGGATGTGGTGGGTCCGGTAGGATCTGCGGGTGAAGGCGTCGATCCCCAAATCCCGGTGGCACAGGGAGCCCCACACCTTGGCACTGCAGGGAGAAAGAAGCAGGGGTATCAGTGGGGTCTGTGGGGCTCTGCACCGACCACCCCCAAGGGGCCCTTTCTCCTGCAAAGTACGGCAACCCCCCCAATTTAAGAACAAAATGGCTTTTTCAATGTTAAAGAGATCTCCATTTCTTTGCTGATGGGGTCGCCAAGTTGGGGTATTCTCCTGAGGCTTCTGTGGACACTCCCCCCCCAGCAGCCCCCCATACCCCAGGGCTCCGAGCACGGCGGTGGCCAGCACGGCCCCCAGGCTGGCCAGGATGGAGGCGATGACCACCACGGCACTGCCACGGCGAGTGGGCACAGGGTCGATGGTGCCCGGGCTGACGGCTGAAAGGAGGCGGGATGAGGGATATGGGGGGCACAGGGAGCTCAGGGACGGTGTGATGGAAAAGGGAGGGATGGGGTGGATGGAAGGATCGGGGATCACTTCTCCCTGCAGGTTTTGGGGTGATGGCACAGGGCCCATGCTGAGCCACGTGCCAGCACCCCAACAGGGCAGGGGCAGGGGACCCGCGGGGGGGTGGCAGTGCCACAGGTACCTGTGCGCAGGAGGATGGGCTCGGACCACCGCGTCTCCGCCTTGGGGCCGCCGCAGCCCATCAGCAGGAACTTCACCCTGCGATGGGTACGGGGGTGGTACCGGGGGGACGAGCATGGGGTCACCCCAGCTGGGATTTGGGGGTTCTGGCCTTACCTGTATGGTCCGGGGGAGGGCAGGGGCCCATTGCAGGGGTCCTGTCTGCCCTGGTCCCTGCACGCCGTGTCACCCCCGACCCGCAGGACGGGCGGGCTCGGTGCCGAGCACGAATACGCGGCCGCCGCCGTCTCCAGCGTCATGTAGGAGAGGGCAGTGGGCAGCTGCTTGTACCGGGGCACGTCAGCCCGGGACCGGGGGTTTCTGAAGGTGGCTGATGCTGCAGGGCACAGATGGCAGGTGAGCGGCTGCCGTGAGGGTCCCCATGTCCCCTGCCACAGCGGGGACGTGCCGGAGCAGCGAGCGCTCACCGTTGGCAAAAGCCACCGCCAGCCAAACGGCGTCGGAGGCATCGGCGTGCCCGTCGAAGACGCAGAGGGGCTTCTCCAGCGCGAAGGTGGTGGCGGTGACCTTGCCCAGCAGTGCCATGGGGGACACGTGGGGCACGTAGGGCAGCCGGGCTGGGGGAGCGGGCAGTGAGCGCGGGGACCCCTGCTCTGCACCGCTCAGCGAGCGCCTGACCCCAGCCCGCACCCACTCCGGTGTTAGCACAGGCGGGTGCCACGAGGTGCCAGCATCAGGGGGACAGCGGTGGTGTGGGGACCCCCCAGCCAAGCCCAGCCCCATAACCCCGTCCCTGGACGAACGCCTCGCAGCCCGTCCAGGCCCCGGAGCCCCTCTGCCCTGTCCCCCAGGGAGTCACCCAGGTCCGCGGCTGCGCCCGTCCCAGCCAGCGCCAGCAGCAGCCACGGCAGCTCCATGGCGTCGTCCTGCTGGTGCTGGATGTGCTGTCCTGCTCAGCTCACCCCGTCCCACTGCCGAGGGGACGAACTGCCCCCGGTGCCCCCGCAGCAGGGACCGCCTGTCCTGAGGAGCCGGACCCTCCCAGCCCCGCATTCCTGCACCGGCTCTGCCGGCCCGGCCAGAGCCCGCGGGCAGAGGGGAGCAGCTGAGCATCCCGGGTCACCCGCTGGTCCCAAACCCGCTGGAAACCCTCCTGCAGGACCCCCGAGGCACCTGCGAGGAATAGGGGCACAAGGCTGTGATGCGACAGGGGAAACTGAGGCACAGAGGAGGCACATTTTCCAGGATGGGTTGGCAGGAGTCCCAGTCTTTGTTGGCGCTGTGGAGGCAGCCAGGCAAGTCATCCTGGACCTCCACTCGCCCCACCGAGACCCGACTCCCTGGGGGTGCCTTGTGCCCACCCGGAGCCAGGGGTGAGCCCGTGCCCGATTGGTTCGGGTGCAGCCAGCCCTGCCCCGAGGCCAGGGAAGCGCTGAGGAGCACCACACCCGAACTCACCCAAATCCCAGCGTTCAGGTGAACGGTCCCACCCAGCACCAGCAGCGCGGAAGCATTTCCAGCTCTGGGGCCACCCCACGCTGACATTTCCCCATCTATGGTACCCCTTCCGAGCCCTTGGGATGGGGGCAGGGACATGGCCCCGGAGCGGGAGCTGCCCCGCGGCTCGGGAGCCTCTCACCGCCGCTCCCCCCGCAGAGGGCTTGGAGCGCTCCTTCTCCCGTGTTTGCCAAGGGGAGCGGCTGCCCACTCCTGCGTGGGAGGAGATTTCCCCCCCTTCCCAAGGGGCCGGGACCGCGCCTTCAGATTAAGTGGAAATGGGGCATTCAAAGATTACAGCGTCCAGCTGCAGAGGCGAAAAACAGGCGCAGCTGCAGCCTCCGTCCCTCCTCCTTCTCATGCCCGCCTTATCCCCCACTCCTATCCAGCGACCCCTGCCCCGGGGACCCGCCCGGCTCCCCCAGGCCCCTCCTCGGTGCTCCCCGGCCGGCAAGGTGCCAGCAGCAAGGTGAGGGGCAGGGTGGGTGACGCGGGGGGTGACGCAGGGGGACAGTGAGTCACAGTTTCAGCTGGCGGTACCCAGCATAGCTGCGGGGTCAAGGCTGGGCTAATAATAACCACCCTGTGGCACATGAGCCAGCACCGCAGAGGGCTGGGACAGACACCCCCCTCTCCTCTCCCTGGGGCTCCAGCTGGGGATGGGGGACACAAAGCTTTTGGTCAAATGTGCCTGGGAGAACGACAAGCACTGATTTGGGGCTCTGGCCCCTCCTGGCTCCACCAGGTACCATGGTTATGCTTTTACCTCACCTTTCAAAGCATCTCCTTGAACCACCGTGCCTGAGCACCTTCCTCTGCTCCTTTCCACCCCTTGGAGCCCCCTGCCACGGGGGCTAAGCCACCTTGGGCCCAGCACAGTCAGGGCAAGGATTTTAGGAGATGCCTCGTGTCCAAACCCAGGGCAGTCAGGGATAAGTCGCTGAGCTTGGCTGGCTCACCACAGCCCAGTGCCCCTGCCCTGGACCAGCCCAGATGCAGGGAGGCTCCAGCTGATTCACACCCACGAGCAGCTGCTGGAGATGCCTTGGGCCAGGCTCAGCAGGAAATTCTTGCTCTGCACAGGGCTGAGTGAACCCTGCTTCAATTTTCGCTTCAAGTCACTGCTTTGATTGCTGGGACAACATGATCCAGGGATACAAAGCTGAGGTTTGAACTCAAAATCTCTCCCTTTCGCAAGCAGGGTGGGAGAGGAGCAGACAGAGCCCAGTTGTGTAGAGCTTAGCAACACAGACACGTCACTGCAGCTCCCAAGGAGCTGCCATTCCTGCAGCAGCCCCAGATTTCACTGGATGGTTGAGGGGTTTCCCCTCAGAGCTTGCAAGCACAAGATGGACACTGGGGGAAAGCTCCAGCCCTCGATGGCCCAGAAAAACCTTTTATTTTTATATTGGCATGACAGGAAGCAAAGTGCCCCTCAGCTGGTCCAGGATGTGCTGGTCCCAGGAGGATGCCAAGGTAGAGCTGCCACAAAGCCCAGCCACGTCCCAGATTTCCCAGGAAGGAGGTGAAATGGCAGATGGCACCAGTGCCAAAGGGATGGATTGGATGGATTTAATGTGCAGCTGGGTCTGGTGGCTACAGGGAGGAGAAGAGCCAGAAACAGCTTTTCAGAACACATCAGCTCCCAGGTGACAAGCAGCCTGGGGAAAATGTACAGCAAGGCCACCAGGACTGGGGCAATATCCCATTTGCAAGGTGCTAGCACCCAGAACAGGAACATGCTCCCAGCCAGAGCATCACTGCTGGCACCTGGGCTGCTGGGAGGAGGGTGACTGTCACCAGCTGGTGGCACCAGCATCCCTGCAGCAGCAGAAAGCACAGCAGCTCCTCCCTGCACAGGCACTACCGAATTGCTGCCATTTCATCTGAGAGAAGGGGAGAGAGGTACAGGTTCTGCCTCTTACCTTTGGGATGAGAGGAGAGGGGCTGGTATCTCACAGCAAGAGCAGGGGGCTGCAACTTCCTGCAGGGTGGATACTGCTAAGTCACCTCTGCTGGCACCATGGCCACAGACCACCAAAGTCCAGTGGCCAAAGCACTGACAGGCTGGAACCACTAGCCCTGGGACCAGTGTCCTGCCTCCACCGGGATGTGTGTCCCTCCAGCAGAGCTGAGCTTTCCCTCCTCCCTCCTCGGATTGATGCTCCTGGCTCCATGGAGCAGGCTGGTTCCCCACAGAGAACCTCTGAGGGGGAGGCACCCCAAGCCCCAAGGCAGCAGGAAGGCAGAGCAGGGACTTGCTGTGAGAATGAAGAGTTTATTGGGACCGAGCAGAGATACACGGCAGGAGGGAGGCAAGAGGTGCCTCAGATAGGGAGCTGAAGTGTCCCAAAAGGAGGACCTCGGTCAGCTTCCAGGTGGTCTATTGGAAGCAAGGCATTCTCCTCTCCCATCCTGTCCCCAGGCATTACCAAAGGAAGGTCCTGCCTTCCCCAGGGGCTCTGTCACCTCAGGACTCCCATCCCAGCTGCTCCTGGCTGCAGCCATCAATCCCACCCAGAGACACAAGCACAGCTTCTACAAAAATATCCTTCCCTCCCCCCCCAAAAAATGTGAAGAGCAGGCAGGGCTCCCACGGAACTGTTATTGCTCAGTGTGACGGGTGGTCAGACACGGGAACTTAAGGCATCAGGAATAAGTGCACTAGGTGGCCCCTGAGGCTCACTGGCCCAGGCAGTCCTCGGTGACACCCTGGGCAGCCAGCTCTGCCAGCACATTGTCCAGGTAGTTGGGGTCAGGGTAGCCATGGCCACTCAGGTTTGAGTCCATCTCAGTCTTGTGGTGGATCTCGTTCCACACCACCGTGTTGCTCTCGCCGGTGGTGCTGGAGGTGCCCACTGTGAAAATCAGGCGTCTCTTCCAGGCCACCTTCAGGAGCTCCAGGACCTAGAGGGGGAAAAGGAAAACCAAAGCTAAGAGCAGCAGCTATGAGACTTGTGCCACGAATGCAGCTAGCCAGAAGCCTGACAACCCAAGAAGGGTGATGATACTGGGCGTGATATCTTACCTTTCTGCCCTTCTCGTTGTCTGGTAGGTAACAAGAGCGAGGAAAGCCTCTGGCCGTGTATGGCATCCCAGGGTTGGGGTGCTCGGGGCCCTGCAAGAGATGAGACACATTTGTCATGGACATATCCATTTTCATATGAACTGGACAATCCCTTAGCAGCAGGATCTGACACAGGTCCATCCCAAAGCAGGTCTTCCATGTAGAGGCAGCAAGATATTGCTGGTGAGCACAAGGTGTCCAACTTGTTCTTATGGGATACATGAGTATCACAGATCCTCCAAAAGCAGTCTCGTGCTAGGATACACAGCCAGATCCAAAATCTACTGAAATTCTGCTGAGAGACAGCTCCAAACCCACAGCTTTTTCCATGTGGTCTGGTAACACCTTAAAAAGACCACACAGCTCAAACCCTTTGAAAGTTCACTGCCACCACTGAAACCACCGTGGGCTGTAAAACCAAACCTTGGGATGTTTCCCACCTTGTGATCATGTGCAGTCTCCTCCCTGTTTCAGGCAGACTGCAGGTGAACAGCTGGGGCTGCTCAGGAAAAGATCTCTGATGGAGGAGACCCTCATATGTTGAAGAACAGCCAGAGCAGCTGCTAGCTCCAGGCACCACAGGCTGCTCAGCAAAGGGCTGCCAGCAGGTGCTGCACTGGATCCCAGCACTTTTCTGGGAGCTTGTGCTGTCTGCCAGCGTGCTGGGCACTCACCTGGATGCCCCTGCTGATGTGATACACAATCCGGATTGTCCCACAGTCCTTGTGTCCCGGGAGGGACTGGGGGAAAGTGGAGATCTCCATCTTCCCTTTGGGCTGGGTACCGGTTTTCTCTCCGTAGATGGTTTTACAGGAGGGACACTGCAAACTGCCATCCTGCCAGGGGAGAGAAGCCCCATCAGAGCTCCAGAGCCCAGCCAGCTGCACCCAGGGGCCTGGTGAGGGTGAGGCAGCTCAGTACCTTGTTCCCATTGGAGTACATGGCCAGCACGCAGAGCATGTGGAAGGAGTGCTGGCAGTTCCTCAGGCGACCCACTGCCTCTGGCCTGATGGTGCTGGACTGGCACGAGTCGCTGTAGCCCGAGGGGGAGGACAGCTTCTCCATGCAGATCATGCAGTCCTAGAGGAGAAACCACCACGTGGTGTGAGCACAGGTTGGTCCTGAGGACTGACACACCAAGGAAGCCATCAAGGAGATGCTTCAGGAAGATTTGCTTTCAGCTTTAATCCCTCCCTTTGAGGTTTAAGGACGCAGAGACAGGTTTCCTTATCTGGCTGGTATCACCCCACTCCACTTCCTGCATTGTCCAGGAGGTGGAGAGCTGTCATCAGTCAGAGGGATGAGCATGGTTACATCCTGCTTCTCTGCAAAGCAGCTCCAGTGCACAGTTTGATCTCTAGTTTTGACCTCTGAGCACTGAGACCAAAACTAAACTCCTTCCTCCAAAGGAAATGGGGAGGCACTGCCAGGATGAGCTATTCAACCCAGCACCATGCACCACACCAGACACCCAAGGAAGGATGGTCCTTGGGCACTGCTGTGGTTTCCTTAGCACCCCAGTGAACTGGGCAAGCCAGGGTTGCTTCACTGTCCTCTTACCTCATCAGCAGGAGTGCCCTTCAGCTCTTCCAGGTACTTCTTCACCACCGATTCTGGCTCTGTTGGTGTGGCTGCACAAGGAGAGATGAGAGAGAGAAGTCAGCCACTGTGTGGTATGATGGGCATGTGTGGGGCGAGCTAGAAAGAAGGGAGACAAGCAGGTCACTGGCCAGGATGCCAAGGAGAAAGGTCAGGATTAGAGGGGGAGAAGAGGCCACTCCAATGGATCCCTACCAGCCCAGCAAAGGCTCCCACTGGGGCTGGGAGTGCCACAGCTCTGCCTGTGGCTGGTGTGCTCCACTTCTCCCCACATACCCCAAGGAACACCAGGCACGTCCCAGCTGGACTCTCTGTGCACATCAGAAGCCAGCTGGGGTCAAACTCAACAGTCTTGATGGGACAGAGGATCAGAGTCTGTGTTGTCAAAGGAGGAGAAAAGGCATTCCCACACCACCCCAGCTGGTGCCGAGCAAGGAAACCCAGCAGCACACTGAGCTTCAGGCCCTGTTTTGAATACAGCACAATGAGCTCCACATCCTTAACACGACACAGTGGCCTTTCTGCTGAGTTCCCACACACTCATACGCAGCAAGGCACAGTGCAAGTCACCAGGTATATGAAACAAACCAGCTTTTAACATGAACCCTTATTTGCAGCATGACACAGTATCCTTGCATCTTCCCAAATATAATTCCTGGTCCCATCCACCCAGGCACAGACACCTGAGCAGCCCACCAGCCCCAGCAGCCTAGTCCTTGGAGGCATTATGGGATAAAGCAACAAACACCACACAACACCACGAGCAAATTACCACTGATTGCATCCACTGTCACCTCAACTCCCAGCCCATCCTCCTGGAGCTGCCCAGCAAGGCCTGGCTTAAGCCAGGGAGCATCCCACCCCTCCACAGGGGACCTGGCCCTGGGTGCGAGAAGAGGAGCTCCTTACCAGTCATCAGGCCTGCCACAGAAGCTGCCAGGCTTTTCCACCAGCCTGGAAGAGGAAACATTTGCACAAGCAATGTTACGACTCCATGTGGCAGGAGGCAAACAAGAGGTCAGTCACTCTGCTTGGGGGAACCTGTCCGTCCTTCCTGAATCCACTTCTGGGGGCCATCAGGAGAAAGCAGTGCTGTGACAAACAGGCTGGCCAAGGTGCAGCTCTTCCTTCTCCAATCTCCATCCTGCCCAGGTGGACGCTGTAGCACAGAGTCCTGCTGCTCCCAACTCCACGCTCCCAGGAGGACACAGAGCCTCATCATGTGGATCAGTCAGGGATCAGAGCTGCAGCTGTACCTACGTGACCCATCTTCACCTCTCCCCATCCACTCTGGGGCTTTCAGGTAAGACAGAGGGTTCACAAGCGTTGCCTCTGTGGTTCAAAAAGCTGCGCATCAAGAGACAGCCACCGGAGCTGTTATTCCAGCCCAAAAAGCCATGTCTGCCACAAGCAGGAAGGAGGGGGTGCTATTTTCTGGATAACCACTTTTTATGGAGAGACAAACATGAAGCAGAAGGGAAGGACTGCTCACATGCCACAGGTGCTGTTGAATAGGCAAAGGCCTGGATGGCACAGATCCTCTACCAGGTAGAAGCCCCTCATTCCCTAGAATACCATGGAAGAGAGCAAGGTAGAGCACCAACATCCTTCAGCTATGAAGGCTAATGAACTGAGGGCTGGACTCTCCTACATGAAAACACAGTCATTAAGAGGAGTTATTTTCAGAAGCGAATTCCTGGCCATCCTGAAACACGTGATTTCTGGCAGCAGTAGCAGTAGGAAGGGATGGCTGAGCACACAGAGCAAGAAGAGGAGCCCAGGAGGTGAAGGGCTGCTCACTCCAAGTGCCAGTGCTGGGCAGGAGGGATGCCTGACATCTCAAGGCAGAGCAGGGCTGTGAGGATCAATCTCTGGAGAGCCCAAGCCAGGAAGGTGGCAACAGTTTAGGCATTGAGCCAAAGAACAACACAGAAGCAGGTGTTTTCCTCTTCAGGGGTCAAAATCCCCTGGGAAAGCATTTCCAAGAACTGCCCCAGGTACAGGAAACAGGGAGGAGCCTGGGCAAGCCTCAGGCTTCCACTTCTGAGGCCAAGGGCTCAGCAGTGCCAGGAGCTGCTTCAAGGCCTCATCACCAGACCTCACAGGGAACACAGCTCCTTGTCTTGTCTTTTCCCATGGAGAGAAACAGGTCCAGGAATTCTCTGCTGGGACCTTGTTTGCATGCAGCAGATCAAGAGCTAGGAACGAGCCTGAAGGGGATGTGATCAGTCTGAGCTGTCCCAGCTCACTGTGCCTGAAACCCTCCAGCCGAGTGTTCTGCGATGTCTGTGCTCCAGGCTGGCAAACACAGGCTGGCACCTTTGCCAGCCTGGCACCTTCCACCTGTGGCAGCTGGAATCAGCCTCTGGAGACCATCATGGCCCTACAGGAGATGGAGGCTTCAGCTTCTTCTGCTCCACAGGTTTTAGGAAGAACTCTGTGAGCAGGACTAGCTACTATCCACCCTAACTCCATCCGCTTCCGTGATGATCACTGTGTTCTCATCCCTGTGGATCCCGTGCTGCCTGACAGACAGACCCCCAACTCCTTTTCCACCCAACCTGCATTTTCCAGGTGGCTCTTTCTCATGTGACCTTCTTGTCTCCTCTGGCTTTGGGCTGGAGGAAGCAAAGCCAAAAAGATGCACAGCCAAGGTGAGGACAGCAAGGGAAGGGAGCAGGGAGGGTGTGTTACAGCAGCAGCAGCAACACCTGCCCAGCACTTGGCAGAAAGCCCCAGCTCACCTGTTCCCACCTGCACAGCAGATCTGAGCAGCTTTACAGCAGTTCAGCTCGTTCAGGGTGGTGGGGGATTGCTCCTTCCACAGAATCCCTCGTGACTTTCCTTCTCTGGAGCAGCTCCAAGGAATAAAGAGATAACTCATCCAAGAACTGGCCAGGCTCATTCATATGAAATCAGACAAAAATTCTGGTGCAGAGCTGGGTAAGAGCGAGACAGGAAAGCTCTTGGGATTTTGGGCATTACACCACTTCACCAGGAACCAAACAGGCAGAAGGTGATGCAGCCCTCAGCTGCCCTGAGGAAACCCATGCCTGATGGATTTGCATTGTGGCATCTCCAATCTGTCCCTGTCACTTTGCTGCAACAATGCTCTAATGCGTTTACAGCCACCAAGGCTGCCTGGAGAGAGAAAGGGCCGGGCAGCCCTGATGCTTTAGAAAAATCCATCCCCAGCTGCAAGGATTTCGAAGTCCAGTCCCAAAGAAGCCTTTTGATGCTGAGAGCTCTGTTTCAGCAAGGGTAGCAAAGCCTACATGGCCCTCCTTGGGCAGACCAGCATGTCTGGCTGGCCACATCCCAGCAGCAGAGAGGGAGCCAGCTGGGACCACGGCACGAGCCACCAATGCTCCAGCATGTGAATCACTTCCTTATGGGACTGTTTACTCTGTAAAAGTGTTTTGCCTCCAAATCTTTGTTCTAGCATCCCCTGGGATCATCAAAGCCTGTGCAGTCCCCAGAGTTGTCTGGGTTCAATTGTGGATTGAAAATGGACTGGAAGAATCGACCTGTGCCGTTTATCACCAGCTGGCCCAGCGCTGTGCTACGGATTTATCTGGGATGCCAAAGAATGTTTACCATTCTTTCATTTACAAAGACAGGAATATCAAATTGTTTTAATGCTTCCCCTTCCTCCCTGTAGATAATAAGCTGCTTGCTGCAGCAAGGGCTTTCCATGGGCAACATTTAACAGATGTGTTTTGAATCCTTGCTCGGCAACCAAATGCTTGCAGCAGTAACGTGTCTCCTTCTGTATCCCAAAACGAGCCATATGGTTTCCAGCAGACTTTTTTTGATACCCTCTGCAGTCCAGACACTGGTTGTTCCTACTTATTGTCATGGACAGTCACACAGCTCCCATCACCTCTGCTCCCTGGACTTGCAAAGGCTGTATCTGTAGATTTCTCCATATTCCACATTTCAGCGGGATAATCCAGTGACCAGGCTGCTCTAGTCAGAGCATCCCTGGTTTTGCAGCCTGTCTCCTTCAGCAGATGTTTCCCCATGAGAACAGCAAGATCTCCCAGCTCTGAGAGGCCCCCCCAGTCCCACCCATCCCATAGGCACTGGCACAGTCTGCACATCCAGCTGCAGGTGGATGGCAAGGAAGGATTAGTGTGCTCCTCTCCTTCCTCACTGCAGCGACTGCCCATCGCAGAGAGGATGGATGTCCAGGGAAACCTCCTCACCAGGTGGAAGCAGGTAACAAGTGACACAGCAGACCCAAGAAGTCCCCTGGAGGTCCTTGGAAAGGCTGTGGAGCCCTGTGGCAGCCAGCTCCACGCACAAGCAGCACTTGGAGAGAGCAGGACAAGCCACTTGCCTTCCTGCCTCCCGGGCAGCAGTCAGGTCCCAGCCAGCGATGCTGGCACGAGGCAGCGGCCACAGCATCCCGAGGCAGCGCCGATCCATCGGGATGGCAGAGGCTGCCAGGCCCTGTGCCAGCATGGAGAGCACAGAGCCTGCCCGGAGACTACGGCTTCCCCAAGCCCTGCAGCACCCAGCTGTGCCAGAGACAGCCCTGCCAGAGCAGCAACAACGCTAATGAGTCCTGACTAATTAGCGCCTCTGTTTAACACATCCCGGCTATTCACCGAGCCAGCTGCAATTCCACCAGTGCTGCCTCACCCCCTGTGGGACCAGGGTTGGCAGCAGCAGGAGGGAGGGAGAAGGGGCACACTGCACCCACCACCAGCTGGTTGTGGTCAGTGCAATGCTGGGTCAAGTCCTGGATGCAGAGCTTTTGCTTGAGCTCTCCATGCTGTAAAATCGTAAAGGGATGTGGCAAAGAACACGTGATGCAGAAATTCAGGGCACAAAACGAGCCCATCTCTGTCTGTTGGCAGCAGCAGGGTCTGTGAAGGGAAAGAGAACAGTCTGGCCAGAAGTCAGGCTCAGTACCTGCACTGCAGAATAATGCTCCTAAGCCCTGAGGCGTGTTGTACAAACACAGCTTGTTCCTGGAACTGAACACACTCTGCATCCCAGGAGCGAGGCACTCCACAGGACTGGCATCCCAGCCCCCACCAACAGGAATCCTGCTTTTTAAAATAAGAGGGAGGATTTTAACAACCTAAACCACTGAAAGGCTCCCCTTCTCATGGGTCTGTG
Organism: Pachycephala philippinensis; assembly: GCA_013397055.1. Taxonomy (NCBI): domain Eukaryota; kingdom Metazoa; phylum Chordata; class Aves; order Passeriformes; genus Pachycephala; species Pachycephala philippinensis. The sequence continues at coordinate 58,604 of VWZT01011294.1, read as the reverse complement.
GGGAAAGCACTGCTCTGGTAGTCTCCTCTGCAGCAATCCTGGGCAGGATGAGGACAGCTGGGACAAATCCTGCCATGCTGGATGGGAGAAGGAGATGCTTGATGCCCCTTTCCCATTCCATCCCTCCTGCTGGCATTGCCTCTCCGCTCCTCTGGAGGTGTCCCAGCCCCAGCAGGTGGCATTGGAGAGCTGGCAGGGAGGTGACAGCCTGCCCTGGGGCTGAGCCATTGCTGAGGAACTGGAAGAAGTGCTGCTGATGGGGTGCACAGCTACAGCCAATGGACACCCAACGTGGTGTGTGCTGCTCTCACCTCCCAGCCCATGTCCCATTCTTCCCACTCCCCTTTCCATGCCCTGCACTGCTGCTCTCCCCATCCAGCTCAGAAGTCACAAGACACATCCTCCTGTCCTGTTAACATCCCACCCTTGCAGCATCCTGGCTGTTTGCACCCCATCCCCTCGGTGCCAGGGATGGCCGGATGCTGTGAGCAGAGCAGCACCTGGGACCAAGAGACCCCACAGAGAAGGCAGCAGCCAGCCAGGCTGTGTCTGTGGCCACCCTGTGACCTAAATACAGCTGTTTCACGTCACTAACCAGCAGCAGGTGACCAACACCAGTGCAGGCCTGGCCCTAGTCATTTTGGGCTCCTCCAGCGAGGGGGGCAAGCCAGTGCCTCTGCGGGAGGGCCTGGCCTCACCATAGCTCCTTTTTGGCACTGTTTCCAGGGCATCCCCGCCACCCAGCCCTCATCCCTGCCCTTGGATGCTGCCCGTGCCAGGAATGAAGCACCAGGAGCCACACAACCCCACCACAATGCCAGCTGGCTCCATGGAGCACGATCCTCATCCAGCCCCTCTGCCACCCACCTCTGCTCGGCTCTTCTCCTTCACCTCCCATTTTCCTTTGCTCCTCCTGTTCTTCACTGCTTCTCCTGCCGCCCCTGCTTTCTCCTCCCCCTCCATCACACATCCTACTCCACATTTGCTCTCTCACTCCTTCTCACAGCTCTCTCCATAATGCATTTCCACAAAATACCTCCCTCCTCATTTAATTTCTATTTTCCTTCCTGCCTCCTTCAGACAGCTTTGGACTTCATGGTCTCCAAGGAGAGAGAAAAAGGTACCAATGAACTCCCCAGACAGGCAGGTGTCTCTTCCTCCCCACCTCTGGGCTCTTCCCTTTCTTAAAGGTAAAGATCTCTGTATTGAACATCTCCAGTCCCCTTATCCAAAGGGGGACACACTGTAGGTTTGGTGGTTGTTGGAGTGGCAAACAACCTCTACAGCTACACCAGGCTGGATTCACACCTACCCCTGCAGAGTCCCAGGGCTGCTACACATGGATGGGATCCAGGCTCTGCAAAGGTGAGGCGTGCTAGTGGGATACAAAGAGGAGAAATGAAGGCCCTACCCCGGAGGTGGCTCCGCTCAGCCGGAGAGCTGAGGTAATCCATCCCTTCCTGCCAGGGCACATCCACCTGAGAGCACTCCACTCCACTCCCTTTCACCCCAGACTGAGGTGGAGAGAACAAATCCTCTGCAATTTGACCTAGAAAGCCCTCCATGACTCAGGAGCCTGCTTGTCTGGGAGATCCTTGTCATCCCATGACTCAATCATGACAAGCACGGCTCACAAGCAAATCTCTGCAGAGCACATACGGATTTGATGTTCTTCTTAATGGTCCCTCAGCTCTCAGACTTGTCCCACCAACAACTCAGAAGGTCCTGGTATGTGGACACTCCCTAGGAGGGTGCAGCAGGATCACAGGGGAGGCTGGTGGAGTCTGACATGCAGAGAGCAGATCTGTTCCAGCTTTAATTTTGTGTGGAAACAAGCAGACCTACCACAGGACCACACCTACTTTACCATGGTATTTCACAGCCTGTCAGAGACACTGCAGGTCAGGGGAGACGTGTCCTGCTTCTCCCCTCACCGGGATGAACATCATCAATCAAATCAGAAGAGCCAAGAAGGTGGGGGGGGAGAGACAAGAGGAAAAAAGAGGGGGGGCAGAGAGATAAAGAGAAGGAGATGGAAGCAAATATCAGAGTTTGAGCAGGAACTACCTTTCTTGGACACTTTCCTCCCCTCCTTAACTGAGCTGTGTTTTTTAGTGGCCTTATGGGTGCTGGCAGCTTGAGGCACACGGGTGAGGTGCACGGGCAGTCCGGCGGCTGACATCAGAATAGCTGTCATGCCTACAGTGGGTACGAGGTCAACATGCAGGAAGGAAACAACGGGGAAACACATTCATTAAAAAAAAAACTTCAACCTTTCAGAGAAAATAAAAATAAAGTAAAATAAAGTAAAATAAAATAAAACCCAAGCCCTTAGTTCTGAGGGCATAAAACGTCTGAGAGGGTTGGAGTCAGCACAAGGAGAGGATCTGGAGGTTTTCAGAGGGAGGAGCCTGGGCAGCAAATTAAGGGAGGGAAATGGGGGTACATGTCTTGTCAGTGACCCTCTGTGCTGGTGTGTGAATAGGACCTTCCTCTTTGGGCTTTAGGGCTTCTCAGGCACCGAGTCTGCTGTGGTGCAGAGTTCTCCTGCTCACCAGAGCCCTGGAAGAAGCCCTGAAGGATGAAGGGCATCACCCATAACCCCTAAAAGGTCCTGCTCAGCTGCTCCCCCCTAAAGGTACTCATTTCAAGAGTGTCACACTGAACCAATCCCCCAGAGTGCAGCTGAGCTGCCTTCAAACACCAGGGCAGAGCTGCCCCACACAGCCCCCCGCTCACCCCACACCCTCTCCTCCCTGGCACTCCAGTTTTCCCTCACACTCCCAGCAGCAATGCAATCCTCATCCTCCCCCATCCCAGCCAGCTGGATCCATGGGATGCAGTTTGATAAAACTAATGAATCATTAAAAAGGACAGCCATTCCCTGAAGGTAAAATTGGCACACACAAAGCTACAGGACTGATCATGTTGATCTGAGATGATGTGAAATCCAGGCTGGTTACAAATCATAACATTTCCAAGGTACCATACTGCTCTCACACTTACATCCAAGAGAACACCTGCTTTTGCTTTCCCAAGAGCAACTTCCCACCTGCAATCGCCAGCACCAGAAATAAGAAAAAATGCTTCTAGTTGCAAACCAACAGCAGAAAACCTAAAAGCCAGCATTTCCCCAGAAATCCCCTCTGAGGGCAGACCGTGCAAACCACATCCTAATGCTACAGACATTCCTGCTCAGTAATGCATGGCCAAAGCTGAGATTCCCAAGCATTTTATTTTTGCAAGCCTCTACTCGGCCGTGTGGGGAAAGGAAGATTCTAGAGCACATTTGTTCAGGATGAAAATGAGGCACCTTGCCCACACATGACTGAAAATCGAGTTATGATGGGAAGCATCAGCTTTGTGTGCAAGTGGTAAGACTATTTTCTGCCTCAAATATGCAACCAGTCAAGAACTTGTGTCCTGTGACTACAAATCCCCTGTGCAAAGCCTGTCAGTGCCCCACAAGCAGAACTACTCCTACACAGTGCTGACCACAATTTGTACCTCCTTTTCTTAAGGTCTGAGCACAAATATTCCAGAAGCTGTTCAGCTCCTTTCTCGACAGCCAGAGTTGAATGTTTCTAACTAAAACTTTCCCATTTAAGGGCCAAAAGACAGACAGAAGGGGTTTCACAATACAAGCAGAGGGGCAGAGACAGAAGAAGGAGTTTCTCCAGGGTTAGCCAAGAACTTTTGGAAGAGCTGGGCTGACCACAAGAGCAGGCTGCCCAAGGGATGGTGAAATGCACTTCCAAATGGAAATAGGTAACCAGGCAGCCATGGATCACCCTCCAAGGGGATCTAGATCTGAGATCTACAGTTCTCCCAGTTCCCAGGAGCCGCAGAGCTAGAGGACCTCCAAAGCATACAACCACTGGGTTAGTACCCCTTGCCCTCCTGACAGCACCAGGCACAGCCGAGGAGAGCTCACCAGATCCAGAAATTTCACCACCAAAATAACTCCCTTGAAGTCCTAACTAAAGGCCACAAGCCTATTGCAAGCTCTCAACCCATCAAAGCCAGCAGTCCACTGCTCCCAGGGAGCCCTAAGGAAGAGCCTAAACATCCCCAGAACAAAAGCTACTTGTTTTTTCAATGGGTACAGCTGAGACCCAAAGCTCAGCAGCAGCACCAAAGCTGCCCCCTGCACCTTTCAGGTCCTTTCCCCTTCCAGCAGAGAACAGCCAGAGATATTCCAAGCAAAGCAGCAGCAATCACTCTGACTAGAGAGGCTGGAGGAGCAATATTCTTGAGAGACAGGGAAGATCTCCCACCACAGCTGGGGAAATCATCTCAGTCTGACCCCACCGAGGCTGCACAACACTATTCCTAGAACTGGTGCAGAAAAGGAAGGGGAAAGCTGTCTCTAAAAAAGCTGTTTCTAAGCAGTGCAATAGCACTGATGGCACAGACTGACATTTGAAAAGCGAGTCCAAAGACTAACAGGGATTATCACCACCCACGCACAGCTGACTGATAGGCAAATACAAAATTAATGTGTTCTTCTGAAGAGATCAATACTGTCTTGCAACATTAGCATGCAGAGCCCAGGAAAAAAGAGAAAACAGAAGCACAGGCTGAACAACTGGCTTCAGACTCTCAATGGCAGAGGGCAACAAAATTCAGACCAAGCAAAGAGCAGGAGCCACAGAATCTCAGGTGAGTTCAGCTATTCTGTAACACAGATCCCCTTGTACCTGGAATAACATGTCCAAAACTGTCTGCCAGCATCCTGAATCATCACAAAACAAAACAAATCAAAAAGAAACAAAAAAACCCCAACCAAAAAACAACAAAAAAACCAAAACTCAAACAAACAAAATAAAAACAAAACAAAACACCTCCCACCAAATAAAAACCCAACACTTTTTCCACAAACTTCCTTTTGTTTTTTGAGCTGCAAACCCATCTACAACTCCACACAGACATACAGCACAGGGCAAACACAGGACCAGAAGAATTACCCTAAACTCAATGTCCTCCAATCTCAAATTGGTCAAGAAAAGGTATAAATGGGAAAATTACCTTTTCTTGGCTAGTTTTTAACCTTCTTCTACCTTTGGAGCTACATGCAATGAATCATCTTCTGCAGATTCAAGTCAAGAGAGCATTCAGAAAGGTTCTGGTGTTACATTGCTCCGCTGCCTCACATTAACCTCCAGTAGCAATGCTATCTTTAAAATTCAAATACAATACTGGAAATCTCAGCATTAACAATCTTCCCACAAGTTTGGTGACTGGAGTCCCCAGGAAGGGACATCCTCTGATACCCTCCTTAGGTGGGAGGGTGTTTTCCTACAAGGTGCTAAAATAATAGATACACACATCACACCTGCAGATTGAGTCTCCAATTCTCAGCTGTGGACACAATTTCAAGTCAGAACCTGTTCCAGGCATCTGTGGAGTTATGTCAGGAGCAAATGTAGCCCTGGACCTGGATAAATTCTCACTTGAATACAAGTTGCAACATGACAAGCTTGCCCAGACCAAGACTGCTTTGGACATGTTCCTGTGAGAGTTCCTGCTGCTCCCTAGCTAGCCCAGGAGCTTGAAAAATATTATTTTCCATGTTCACACTTTCCACTGGGCTCAGGGTTTCTTCCCTGCAAGGACTGCAGGAGGGAGGAGACACAAAGCCTTGCAAAGAAACCTTTGGGATCTGATCTGATTCTATGTGTGCAACAACCACACGCAGAACTACCTTTCTTCTCTTGCTCAAAGCCTCTTATTTGGCCAGAAATACAACATTAGTGGCTCCTTGGGGTAAAATTATTTTCACTGGAGCTATGACAACATCCACCAACTTTTTTCAGCCTGCTGTGTAAATAAGGGACTTTTTGTAACATCCTGTGCAGAAGCTGAGCACAGGAAAAACACCCTGACATTATGTAATGAGTGTTGGCCACAGAGTCACTCACACCCAGCCCAACACGCCCCTTTGGCCACCAGCTCTGGTCACTGACCCGGATTTGCACAGACCTCAGGCTGGTACAGGGCAGAGCTTACCTTCAGATAATGTGAGATCTCAGAAAAGCATTGCTAATTTGTACAATTATATCCACCAGCAAAATCAGATGGTTAGCATATTCCCAAATGCCCCAGCTTCAGGAATCATGCAAACAAGAAACACTCGGTTTTATTTAACAAAAAGCTCCTTTTCAGATTTCATCTTAAACACAGTATTAGAAGGGCCTTTATATGAGCACCTTGCCACCCCCTCAGCCCCAAGGCACACCAGCTAAACTCCATTATTCCCAAGAAATGTTAGTCCAGCTGATCCTTAAACACCAACACTGTGGTTAAACAGTTTGCTTAGACCTGTTTGGCATTTCACTGTACTGATCAAATACTTGGGGGAAAAGAAAAAGCTTAAAAGACAAGTTTTCACATGCACTTTGAAGTATTAAAATAGCAGAAAGCAAGGAGAAAAATTATACTTTTTTGTACAAAACATGGTTTTAAAGTCAGCTTCATGATTTCTGGGATCCCAAATACAGCTTTCAGAAGATGTGAGGTTGACAGTGTTACAAATCCCTCACTCAAATCCCCAGGCACCCATCACACAAACGAAACCCAGCTTCTAATTCAGGCTCACAGGATTCCTCATCTCCTGTTTAGCCACCACAAGTTCCCTCTGCATCCAAGAGATGCACCTGCAGCATTTCTCAACATCACCCATGAGATTCAGGGGTTGTATCTGCCCAGCTTCAAACCAGAGCCAAAGCTGCTGAGGCACCAGGGGATGGAGACCAAAGGTTCTGAGAGTGCTGGACACATTTTCCAAAATAAAGCCTCCTTCATTTACATCTGAGACTTCTCTCTCCCTCAGAGCACTGTCCCCAGCCTTCTCCACTGATGTTGTTGAAAGCAGACATGCAGTGGGGACTGGAGGAACAAAAGGAGCCCAGCCTGTGTTCAGACAATCACCTCAGTACTGAGTAACTTGCACATCATCAGCAGGATTTTAATTATGAACAAAATACCACTTCCCAGAAGAGGTTCTAAAAACAGAGAGCAGGGCATAGAGGGGAAGGTGTCCCTAAAGATCCAGCCAATTAATATTTCAACAAAACTTCCCCTTTTTACCAGAACTCCAGTGCTTGCTTTTCACCAGAAATACCCCCAGAGATTTCTTTTCCTTCCGCTCCCTAATTAAATTGTATCAATCTTTCCTCTGCTTCTATGTGGCTTTGAGGACTCAAATTCAGATTGCCCTCATGTCTTGCACCTCTGAGGTGTGGGACACTTGGCAGAAGGCAGCACAGCACCCAGAGCTGTGTCCTGTTGATGCCTCGAGTGGCTACCTAAAAACAGAGGCTGGATAAGAATAAGAGAATAAAAGTAGGTATTTATTTGAAGGGCCTTCAAAGGTACACCCTGGGCAGTCAAAAGCCTCCACCCAAGATGGACCCTAGGTCATGGGTTCCTCACACTTTTCTAAGTTTGGTCCATTTGCATATCAGGGTTAATTCTCCAATTATAACTCCAGTTAATGATGTAATTAGCCCAAGTTTGCCCCCTCTCTCAAAGGCTTTAATTTACACATTTTGGGGCCTGGGACAATTGAAGTGTCCTTGGAAAACAAACCTAGAGAGGTTTGATAGGTCTGACCAGCCTGAGAGAACAGCAGCTCACAGGCCACATGGAACTTCAGAGTTACACATGAGGCAGTGCAGGATTTGGAAAATAGGAAAGTCAAAACCTAAGGCATCACTGTGGAGACCTGGATCTGAAGGAGACCCTGGCCCCAGGGAGCTGCTTCTGCATTTCCCTGCATCCCAGTGTGCCTCAGGGAGAGGTAAGGAGTATTAAAATGAGTAATTATCCCTTCTTTTACACCACCAGACTGCAACAACAGAGATACCAATTACAAATTTAACCATTTTATTGTATTAAATGGTGGCAAATGGTTTATTCTACTGGGATCTCCTGTAGCCTTTTCTATCTAAACATGGCACCACAAGGCATAAAGGGACCACACATTTTCACCTTTTGTACATGGAGAATGAGATCCCAGTTAACAACATTAACACAGCCTGGATTCATCAGGGCTCTTCAGCTCTGTGCTTTATTTACCTTGATGTGATTAAGTAGCTAATTACACAGTCAGTGCTAAGAGCCAGGGCACGAAAGGCAGAGCTGTTATAAGCAAGGGGAGTTCTGCTCAGGTCACCCACCAAGACAAGGCCTGAGCTTGACTTAACACCTCGTTTCCACAGTGATTTGCTAAGGAGGGGACAGATGGGCTGCATGCTGTCAGAGGACACCTGTATTAGTCTTCATGCAGTGCCAATTTGGCTACAGACACATGCAAGGCAGTTTTCATGATGGTGCCAATGTTAGATGAAGGGAAACATCAATCCTGGGGAGCCTTTTCAGCCAGGGTAAAACCTGGCACTCAAGAAGAGATAAGGTGGGAACAGCTGTCTTGAAAAACAAGAATGTAACTGTCTCTGCTTGCTCAGGAGCAAAGTTTGGTGTCCCAGCACCTAATAACCTCAGGAGACCATGCATGGACAAGAGCCAGAGAAAGGAGAGGGTTAACAGACGTTCTGTAGTGTCTGAAACAGAGAAAACTCCAGAAAATACCAGATATCAGATGTTTTCCACCCCTCTACCAGGTGATGATACAGTTTCCAGCACACACTTGGTGCCAGGACAGAGACCTCTGCTCTGGGCAGAGCACCCAGAGCCCCCAGCACCACCACACCAGGGTGACTGGTTTGGCACTGGCTGAGCCAAAACACAGCAAAGGTGCCAATGGCTCTTGGCACAGCAACGCTTCCACTGGGAGCCGACAGCACAAATTGTCATTTTCAAGGCAATGCCATTTCAACTTTAACAGGCAAATCTACTCTGAAAAGGAGCACTGAAAAGTGGCACTTTCATCCCTCCCAGACACACTCCTCAGTATATTTAGTACTCTGTTCACAGGTCTGGATAACAAGCAAAGCTGTATTCTGCTACACCAAGAGACAATGTCTGATTCAACTTCTGTCTCCCCTTTCCCCACACAAGGCATCACAATCCTCTTTAAGCTAAAGACCACCTGAGCTTTTAAAATAAAACCACATTGTAAAAAGTCATATTAAAAACCACACAAAGTCTCACACCACTCCTCTGACTTTAAAAAAAAGCAGAAAATAGCAGTTAGCACTGAGCTTAACTCACGTGCCCTTTCCCTTGCTCATCCACATGTACAGAAGATGAATAGCCATGCCTCAAATAATCCCACTTATTTTGAAGCCTCAGGATGAAAAAAAACAGTTACTAAGGTTTGTCCATCCTATTCTCCCCCAAATTTGCCCTCTTTGCTTTTCTGGAAAGTCTTTGGGTCTAAAACCTTAAACACCAGCATCATTTCTGACTCTTTCCAAAAGCCAACAATGGAAAGTGCATGCTACAAAAAGGCAAACCTCTCATTTGCCTCATCCTAAGGAGTGAGCAAATAAAGCACAGGAGGGTTCTTACCTGCCAGGGCCTGGCTCACCCTGCTGGGTTTGGACATCTTGACAGGCAGGGTTTGGGCACTGGAGAGAGAAAGAAAAAAAAAAAAAGACTTTAACAGCAATGATCAGAGACAAACAAAACAGAGACAATCCAGGAATACACTGCTCTCTCCTGAATGCCAGGGCCCTGGATATATTAAGAGGGATTAATTGCTCAGATGAGCTCCAGCTGGGACCCTCACCCATGCACCCTTCTCCCACTGGTCCTGCAGCTGTATTTAACGAGCTGTGTCCTTTCCAGAGCTCTCTCCTAGATTTACTTACCTGCAAGGTAGGCTATAGACCTATGCTGTATGTAGCTGCTTCCAGCCCCATCTCCTCTTGACTCATCCATTCCTCCTGCTCTGATCCTGTGATACATCCCTGCTCTTGCCACGCCACCCCAGAGCTCCCTACGAGCAGCCAACCTGCACTACACATCCTAGGGGGATGTGGGGACAAGGGAGGAAAGCCTGAAGGACACTTAGAAGAGCTTGACCCCCATTTTCGTTTGGAAATCAAGAGAATTTGGACACCAAACATCCCTTTCAGGTTCCTCATCTACTTGTTTTGGCAGTGCTGGCAGCTGTACTTCAAGTCTGGGATATGTGGGCAGCCAGGGTTATGCCAGTAGCAGGAGTTAGGGAGGAAAGGGGAGCAGCAGCATCAACACTGAGGAGGGGTCACTAGAGAAGAAAGCAAGCTGGATCCACAGGAGCAGAGCAGGAACATTTGAAATCCCATATGCTGGCACAGAGGAGCCACCCATGGACTTTGTCTCAGGTGGCCCATGTGCCTGGGATGGATGAGGTTCATGCACCTCAGCTGCAGTTAACACGTGGTGCATTCAGACAACAATCTCCAGGGGCTCCCCAAAATTACAGAAACCTGTCCAGCTGCTTAGGAATTCAGAGACTAAGGTGGTCAACAGCCCAAATATCACTCACTATTTAGGGGAAACCTTCCTCTTTCCAGGAGGGATGCAAGAGCTGCCCTGCCCAAAATGGTACCACAGAGATCCCTCCTTTCAATCTTGCTAAAATCTTTGTTCCCATTTCCACGACAATGACCAGGGCTGAAAATATTTTTGAGTGACACATGGCTGTCTTCCACCCCTGACAGGGAGGCATCCCCACCACCTCTCCCCTCTCCTACCTGCCACAGTTTGGGATGGGTTCCCACACGTGTGCTGGACTCCCTGAAGAGCCCTGGGCAGGACCCAGGACTTGGTGCAGCTCTGGCCAACTCTCACCAAGTGAGACCAGCACTCCCAGACCCTTATAAAGCTCTCCAGACCACAGAGGTTTCCCTTGTGCCTCTTTCAAAGGCTGTGCTTTCCCTTCTGCTGCCCCAAATTTTGCAATGTCTTCAAATGATGCAACAGACTGTTGTGGCTACAATTCAAACCCACCAAACACAGGGGAAACCTTCCCCGTGATTTCAAAGGGCTCTAAATCAGATGTCTTTACGACTGACTCTTTCTTTCCTGATTCACCCGCTTCGTCACAGCTCTTTCTCAGCTATTTCTCTACTTGTTTATCTCACCCCTTTGCATAATCTCGGCCCCAACAACCCTCTTCAGAAGATGGCAAGGAGCAGGACTCCTTGTTCTCCAGCTGCAGACATGAAGGGTATTTGAGAACCAGGAACTTGAGAGAACTGCTCCCAAAAAATCAGAGACATTGGACCTTCCCTCATTTCTTCCTCCAACTGAGAAACCAAGAAGACACCACTGAGCTTGGGCACCCCCTCCACCCAAGCCTGTGACAGATACAGAAGAGTTTCTGTTTCATTGTCATGCCCTGAGATGAAGCAGCACCTTGGGCGCTTTCACTTCCCCATGGAAGGTAAAAATAAAAGAAAGCACAAAACTGAACCTTCCGCTGTGCCAGGAAAACAGGTGGGGGCAGGGGATCCTCCCAAAGGGCTGGAGCACGGGGTCATTACACCTAAGGCTGGAGAAAGCAAACCCAGAGCTGCCCTGGAAAGGGGATCACTGGTAACCACGCCTTGAAAAGATGGCAGAGAAATTCTTCACTCTTCTTTCGTCATTGCAAGACTCAAATCCAAGTCATCCATGAGTTAGAACTTTATGGTTGTCCTGGTTTCAGTTGGGATGGAGTTAATTTCCTTCCTAGTAGCTGGTACAGTGCTGTGTTCTGGATTTAGGATGAGAATAATGCTGATAACACAGCAATGTTTTAGTTGTTGCTGAACAGTGTTTACACTAAGTGAGGCCTTTTCTGCTCCTCACCCCACCCCACCAGTGCAGAGGATGGGGGGCACAAGAAGCTGGGAGGGGACACAGCCAGGACAGCTCACCCCAAGTGACCCAAGGAGTATTTCAGACCATATAATGCCATGATCAGTAGAGAAACCAGGGGGAAAACTGACTGGGGACTGCTGCTTGGGAATGGCTGGGCATTGGTCAGTGGGTGTGAGCAATTGCTTAGTGCATCACTTGTTTTGTACATCTTAATTATCATCAGCATTATTATTTTCCTTCCCTTCTCTGTCCTGTTAAACTGTCTTTATTTTAACACAATATTTTTTACCTCTTTTTTTTTCAATGCTCTCCCTCATCCCCCTGGGGGAGGATGGAGTGAGCTGAGGGGCTGTGTGGTGATTAACTGTCTGCTGGGTTAAACCACAATAGAAGTGAGAAGAGCCCTTGAGATCTGCAGAGAGGAACAGATAAGCACTTGATGCATTTGCAAGCAATCAAGTTTGGGAATCTGTGAGTGCACTGCAGATGAATCACCATCCATGAGCCAGGAAACAGTCGCTGATCAGCTGCACTCCTGGTGTAAAGGCAAAGTGTGTCAGCTTTGGCTGCTGGAGGCTTTGAGCCAACTGATGTGATGATGGAGAAACCAAATAGTTCTTATTTCACTAAATACACACATTCATCAGCAGCATCTCAGCTGACAGTGCTGTGGGATGTGCTGACCCATCCACTCTGCTCTGTGGGAGCAGGGCTGCCACGCTCCCTGAGTTCTGTGACAACTGCAGAAAGCCCAAAGGCTGATGAAATCAAGGGAAATCCATGCTGCTGTGAGGTACCACAACACTGCCTGGGCAGGTCTGCAGCCACAGTGCGTGGGAGGAAGTGCTGCTGTGCCAAAAGAGGTGAGGAAATGCTACCCAGAGCCTACCCTGGGTCTGAAGTGGGGTTTTTGGGGAGGAAGGGGATGGGGTTGGAAGGAAGGATATTGCTACTGTAGTGTAACATGGGCTGTGCATCCAATAATGGAACAGCACAAGCTCAAGATATTCCAGCATTGCCATACCGGTGCTGGCTTCTGGGCAGAGGTCCTGCTGATTTATTGAAAACAGCTCAGTTAGGAGAAAAATTGTTTTGGGTAAGGGAGATCTAGGCAGCATCAGTGCAAGGGCAAGCACTGCAATGTGGAGAGATGAGCAGGATCCACCAAGGCACCTGCTCCTTCTGCCCACAGAGATTTCTTGCAAGGCAGTGCCTTTGACTCCTGGCCAAGTGTTCAGGCTGTGCTTGCAACACCTGAAAGTCAACGCCTGAATTCTCTGAATGTTTCCTGGTATTGATTCCTCCTTCCTGGTCCAATTTTGTCTGGTTGTTCACTGTAGCTCCTGCTTTCCCACTGCTCTGTGTGCTGGATGTCCCTGAGTGTAACAGGGATCACCAGGTTGTGAATAAAAGGATGCAAAGACAATGTTCTTGGAGATTCAGCAAGAAGATCCTGGTAAGATTTCACACCACTGGTTCCCAGGCAGTCTGCTATGGGAGGCAGGCAGGGCAGACTGATATTTCAGCATGACAAACCCACTTGCTTCTCCAGAATTTCAACAATCTGCAACACCAGTGAGACGGCAAAGCACAAGTCCAGCAAGGAACTGTGTCAACAGCTTGGAATCCAGGGCTGCTGCCACTTCAAACACTGGGTGGCCAGGTTGGAGCCATCACCTGTGAGCCACACAATATCCTAAAGGAGCAGAATTAGGGAAGCCTGTAGGAACTCATCCTCTCCACCTGAGATGGCCCTTTCTTGCTTCCTCTCCCCTGCACACAACCAGCAGGCCACAGATCTCTGTATCATGGCCACAGATCTCTGCATCGTGGCATCTTTGTAGCCCTATGGGGAATAGCCAACACTTCTCCTCACAGATCAGCATCCAGCCCTGCTTCACACCAAGTGCTACCACAACACCTCAGGGTCCAAATCCCTTCCCAGGGCTCACTGAGTGTCCGGTGACATTAATGACCCCACCTGGTGGTAGCACCACACTGGCTAAAAGGGCTGCAGGACAAGTCACAGTGGGCACAGTGGAACCAGCACCAGGAGAGCTCCTCACCACTCGAGGAGCTCATGGGAATGCCTAGGATACAAAGCTGAAGGATACAAAGGCGGAGAGAAAAAAGGAAAGGCCCTGCCCAGGGTCCCTCCTGATCCTACAAAGCACTGACTGTGCGTTGTTCCCCATGGGAGATTCGGGGTGCAGCACACCCCAATTCTGCCAGCATCCTTTTCCAGCTCCCAAGACCCCCTTTCCCTCTGATTTTACACAAAATCCTGCCCCCCTTGAGCTGCCTGCTTATTTGTAGACACAACCCAGAGCAGCAGCCAAAGCCACATAAGCTCAGAGAATCCTGCAGAGCTACTGTAGGGATTTGCCTGGCTGGGACACTAATTAATATCCCTCAGAAGATTGCTTCCTGCAGCTTTACTTGCTCATATTACAAGCAGGGCACTCCTTACAGTGCTTCAGGAGTGCCTTACTCTGTAATTAGACAGCACAGTGCAGGGAACAGAGGAGCTCTTGCCCTAGGGAATTGATGTTTTCCCATATGGGGTGGGGAATGATCCTGCCAGGAGGTGGCTGGGATCCTGGGGAGCTGAGCCCTGCTTCCCAGACCTGGTTAACAGTGCTGAGATAAGGACACAACACTTGCCATGGCACACTCCATGTGCAGATTCCAGCACCGTCTGTGAGAGAGGCCAGATTCATTAACTGTGTTTAATCCATGAGAGGAAACTAATGCAACCAAGAAGCAAAATAACTTGCCCACATGTATGTAATTCATTAGCAGCACAGCCAAGGATATTAGCATCTAGTTAAGCCTTGGCACTCCTCTCTGGGTTTTCCAGTGGCTTTGACCCTCTTGAGAGCAGGAGGAAATTAAAGTGCATTTGGCAGTGGCAGAGCCCTGCCTGCTCCTACACCAGCACCCACCCTCCAGCAAGCAGGAAACACATTTAATCACCCTCAGTGGCACAGCAGCCCTGGCATGCCCATTCTGGGGGCTACCCCTGCCTGCCTGCCTGCTAGAAATAACAGCCACAGCCACACAGGGAGTCAGGCAGCTTTCCAGGATGAACTGCACCTTGTTCTCAGCCCTGCAGGAGAGAGGTGCTGCCATTTTTAGCTGTGTTTGCTAAAGAAACTGGGTGTAAACAACTGCACTGCCTTTCACTCTCTCCCAACGAGGTTTTGAGCCCTTCTGCCAGTTGCAGCTCAGCCACCCCTGCAAGTTTTGTGGAGATCAGCAGTTTGGTAAAAGCAAGTAATCTGTCAGGGCTGCTTTGGAGCCAAAGCTTGTGGGGTGAACACAGCACAACCTTTAGCAGACACCAGAGGATCCAGTGCTCCCTTCCCTTGGGTCTCTGAGCACGAGCCAGCACAGGAATTGCAAATCACAGCTAAGAGAACACAGCCAGAAACCCCTGGCAGGATAATTAATGCAGGATAATTAGCCAGAAAGGTTAGACTATTGGGTGATGCAGGACTGCAAGGGAAGGGGAACCAACCACCATCCCATGTCCGAGGGGGGAAGACAAGGAACCTAGAGGATAAAATAACCCAGGAATGCTCTGGGCTTAGGAATTAAATGAAACACATTGTTAGAGTTTGCTACTCAGGTTTCCCCTAATTCACAGAAATTAAAGGATTTTCTGCTGGAACATGGGTTTCATGAGCCCGAGACTGTAACTCCAGCCAGGAGCAATTACACCCACCCAGTGGCATTTCCGACTCAACCCCAGCCCCGGGGTGATGGGGAAAAGCCATCCCAAGCTGTCAGCTGGGGATGAAAAAGTCCCTTTCACCTATGGCACACTGCTGGAACACAGAAATTGCCCCCCTGTGTGCACTTGTTGTTCTGGCAGGGATAAAGGAGAGTGCCCCTGGCACAACTGATCTCAAAGGACTGGAGATCACACCCCAAGAGAACGGCCAGCCAGCAGCCAGGGGAGTGGGGCTTTCTGGGGGTGTGGGTTTTACACAAGTCTGACAGCACTGACACATTCACAGATATCCGAAGAGCTGCCACCTGCCCTGTGTGGCATGTCCTGCTGTCCCCAGCACAGATTTAACTGTACACTTTGCATCCCCCAGAAAGGCTGGCTTGGCCAGGGATGGTTGCCAGGACACCAGCCACCTCACCTCCTCCATAACACAAACAGCTGAGCTGCAAAACAGGTTCAAAAAGCCCGACCTCAACCAGCCACGGCGTTGCTGGGCACCTCCTGGCTTCCTCCTGGCCATCCCTCTCCTCCCAGTCAGCACTGCGTGGGCCATGGGCTCAGTTCATGGTTAGAACCCTGTGGTAACCCTCTCCAAGCATCCCTCTCCCATCCTCCCTCCCTTCAGGACAGCCTGTCCCCCCACCAGTAGCACACAACATACCCAGACCCCGATCGGCTCCAGACAGGCTTGTGGGGCAACTGCTGCAGCATTTGGCTCTTCCTTTTCAAACTTCTCACCCTGAGCCACTTAGCAAATTCTTTGGGGAAGGATGGGGGCTCCAGGCAGCCCAGCGGCCCCACACACCCACCAGCAACTCCTGCGAGAGGGGGGAATTTGGCAGCTTCTTCAGGGACAGCAAGAGCCTTACTGGGGGCTCCTGCAGGCAGTGCTGAGGTCTGATTTTCAGCCCTACTCGAAGGTGACTGGAACAGAGAAGCACTGTGGATGCTTAAGGCAACACAAAAAATCACCAGGTGGAAAAAAAGCACCAAAAAAAAGACCGTGAGAAAGAAGAACAGGATGTGAGGAGTCATTTCACTCGGATGACCCCAAAGAGGGAAAGTCCTGATACGACACTACGAAAAACATCTCAAGATTCACCATCTTGTTTGAAACACAAATGAGATTCAAAACAAACCTCAAACCCCTGTGCCTTGTGCAATTAGCAGAATGTGCTTCCAACACTCTGCTAAATCTCTTATCTCTGTGCTTACTTGGACAGGTAAGTCAGCCCTGGCAAGTTCCCCTGCAGTTTTTCAGAGGTTCAACAGCTGGATTATTCCCAGTGAAGTGAGCGTAAGGCTCTGCCACTTCCAGCCGTTCACAAACAGAGGGAGCAGTCAGCCAGCCCTTGCTGGGTCAGACACTCGGTGCCAGCACTGCCACAGACAGGCCACACACACCTCTGCTAGCAAGGGCTTGTGCACAGGAAGAGTTAAGATCCTGAAAGTGGGATAACCAACTGTGGCTTGCCCCAGCAGCCCGTGCCATGGAGAGGAGCCGGGCTGTCGGACCACAAGCCTCTGCTTTTCACTGAGCTGGCAGCAACCAAAAGGCCTGAAGAGAAGTGAAGCTCTTCCTCCCCCACCAGTAAGGTGCAAACACAGCCCTCCTTCGGCTCTAGCTGATGGGAGCTGAAATCCTGGCTGAGGTACACATTGGTTTCAGCCCTGTCAGAGAAGAGCCACAGTGACAATGGATCCAGTGGCATTTCTGCTCTGCATCACCAGTTAGCCTGAAAAAGAGCCTGGATACCTCATTTTGACAGAGTTCATGAGGTCTCAGCCACATGCAATGAGTGCTGTGGTCCCTCCTTGAACCGGAAGAGCTTAGAATGCAGAGCAGTGTTCCACTCTACTGCCCAATTTGAATTAAATAAGTGTGTTTACAAGTCCCCTTTTCCTTCACTCAATCCCCCTCATAGCTGCTTTTTAACCTAACCCAAAATACCACTGATCACTATTAATTTTCTCAAACCTTCAGAATCTCAAGCTGAGTGAATTCCCCTGTGGTTCAGGGAGACTGGTAAGCAGGGACTATATTTCAAATGGGAAGAAAAGAGGTAGAAAGCAGAGGGGAGGTCTTTTCACCCACTGTACTGGATATACAGGCACAAACCTCTCTCTCCTAGGGAGAAGACCCTTGTAAAGTCCTCTGGGACAGACAGGCTCCTGGATAATGCAGACCTGAGCACAGCAGATCTCTTGGACACACATATGGTACTTAAAGGTGAATTAGGATCTGTACCTGACTCCATTTGGTGTTGCCAGTGCTGAGCTGAGGCTCCCAGACTGAGCCAAAACCAAGGCGCTCTGTGCACTGAGTCTTGGTGTTGACCTTGCTCCAGTCAAAGTGGGTTTGTTATAGGGCACGAAGCCAACGCTGGAAGAACTTACTGACGCTGTCCTCCCAGGAACCTGATGAGTGGTGGAAGAGTTGGGAAAGTTTGTCATGGAGTGACGGTAGCGTGTGGTGATGGGACCAGTCCCGCTGTTTGGCCAGCACTGCTGGCAAGAACATCCCACCCCTGTGTGAAGGGGTGTGGTGGAGGTCGTCACCGGGTACGGGGTGTCCAAACGCCTCTGAACGCTGCGGCGGAACCTCGTGGTCTTGTTGGTCTGGACTTGAGCCACAAAGTCAACTTCATAGTTGTAGCCCAAGGGCCCAAGATCGACTCGCTGGTGGTTGGTGGCACGGGCTTGCTCCAGGAACACGCAGACGTTCATCTCATAGGGGGACCACCCGCCTTCGTCGTTCTGCCACTCCCAGACGATGCCCTGCCCGGCAGCAGAGTCCCCTGGGAAGACGTGCCTGCGGACAGCCCGCATCGTCCCTGTGTGGGAGAGGAGGGGAGAATAAACACAATAATTCAGTGAGCAGAGAACTAAGAGGGATGTTGTCCCAGGGATTTGTTTCTGCACAGATCTGTGCTGCCTACATGGGGTGGCCTTTCTCATCCTCCCTCAAGAGGGGCATTAAAAGACCTTCTCTTCCCAGCAGGGCTGGGTTTGCTTATGAAGCTTAGAGAAACGCAACATCCCCGAGATCCCTGTGCCTCTGCCAAATCTGATTGTGGGCTGGCAGCAGGTTCAAAAGCTGCTAGGAGGAAGGGTGGGAAAGGAGGGAAGGAGAGAGGATGCAGACGCAGACACACCCGAGCACAAAGGCACAGTGATCACATATGCCTCCCTGACGTTAAAAGGAAAAAAAAGTAAAAAGAAAAAAAAAAATCAGGCTGAGGCACAGATCTGGTTAAAAAAAAACCAACTCCCACAGCCTTGACAACAGAGTAACTATAGAGACAAGACACCATCGGGAAGTGCTTTGTAGGAGCACTAAAGGGGCTGAACACCCACTTTGTTACACAAGGGTCGGGGCAATTTTGGTCTTGGGAGAGTGAGTGAAGTGCCACAGGGGCAAGGGCAAGGACTTTGGAGAAGGGCAAACTTCTGCAGGCTTCTGACTGCTGGGAAAGACAGCAAGACTAGAGAGGGGAAGACAATGAAGTAACTTGAAAACTGGAGAGAGCAGCTGTTCAGACAAAGGGAGAGAAATGAAGGAGACATACTACTCTTGCAAGGCCACTCGACAGCGACAGCTGGAGCTCAAACCCCCTGGAAGCCTGGATTTCCAGGATGACTTCACTCCTGGGTACTTTATCCCTTACTTCAAAAAAGCAGCAGCTTAATGAGAGGGAAGGAAGCCACCCAACAGGACAGAAGCTCTGAAACCTTTGAAAAATGGGTTCTTGCAGCAGGGTCAAAACTGCTGCTGCAGGAAAAACCCTCAGCAGCATTCCACACAGAGAAAGAGGAGCAGGAAAAGCTGTGGGGCAAGCAAGTCTGGGGATCTAGGACTGGCAGGTCAGAAACTAAAAGCAGCACAAAGAGGACTGCAGGGCTTGCAAACAACTTGTGTTTTCAACACCCTCAAACAGCAGCAAAAAAGAAGAGTTTTTAGGACTGAACAACAGGACCACAGCCATGCACTTGGAAAACATCCCCCTTCGTCCAGGCTGGCAGAGAAACTGGCATTCCTCTCCGGGGTGGGCAAACAGCTGTGGTGAGAGGACAACTCCTGCTGCTCCCCTGAACTCACTCCCAGCTAATCTGCCTCGAGCAGCAGCTGAAGCCCACAGCTAATCCTGCCCACAAGATCCCCCCGCACAGCTGTCATTCCCTGCTGCTGGGGACGCTGCTCCCGTTAACACTGGCTTCCTGTTATTCTCCCTGGCTTCCTTTGAAGAGCCTATTTATCTGTCTAATAGCTAATGAGCAGAATACAACAGCCTATTTTTTGCACTGTTTAAAGATTTTTCGTGGCGATGTTTCCTGCAGAGATTCTTTTCTCCAGTACATGACAAAGTTCAGCTGGCGGCTCGCTCAGAAAGGTTCATGTTTAAGGCAGAGCCTTGCAGAGAGAAAAAGCTTTGCTTAGAACTGGGCCATGGAAAGGGGATATGAGAGCTTTTCCAATAGTCACGTTGCAGAGCACACGGGTATTTGTGGAGGGAGGTTGGCCACTCTGATCAGCATCCCTTTGGATTGATGGGAAACACTGCAGGAGAGCTGTGGAGCAGAATCAGCCTCTTTGTTATTAACAGCTCAAACTTAGATCTAGACCAAGGAAAGATGAGATCATACCAGCCAACATCATTTCCAGAATTGAACTGGACTGTCCCCTAAAGATGAACAACTCCAAACCACCCTGCAACGGACAATATCCACTGGGTGTTTTGAGATCTTTCACGAGGGTCTAAAGAGATACAAACCCTCTAAGGACAGACAGCTGCACTTGTGGAAAAGAATGTTCCATTCACACCGGGACACATTTCACCCTCCCACAGGCTCTCTGCTCACCTTCACCAGACAACTTAGGACTGCTGTCCACATGTTGGAGCACTGGCTGAAAGGGCCAGAGGCTGGAAGGCTCCTTCACAAGTTTGGCATGAAAAAAACAGGAAAGAAATAGCTGCTGGTGCCAGCTCTGGTGGTCCATGCTGTAGTGCTCGAAGCCACAGCCTCAGCTGGCTTTCCAGATGTTTAAACAGGCCAAACTGAGCACACCTGCCAAGGCACCCAGCCTAGAAAGCTCCTCACCTCACCCAGGACACTGCTAGATAAACTCAGCCTAAGGTCAGAATAAAAACACGGATGCAGCTGTGATGACCGCTCACATTTGCTCCAACCACTTCCCTTTCCTGTCGGAATTGGCTGATCCTGCAGTTGATTCAAAATATTGCTCATTTACTGTTTCAACTGGCAAGAAACCAACACACGCCTCTCTTTAAAGCTTGGGATGATGCTCGACTGAGTCCTGGAGTGATGGGAGAGATACTGGCAAAGGGGAAACTGATGGATGGAAAATTTTCCAAAGCAGCCATTCATTTGGGGTGTGTAATTTGGGATCTCCCTCGATTTTCCAGGGATTAAGTGCATGCATTCCATCCTTGCCCCTTTACTAAGCTCCAGCTGCTCAGCACATCTGGAGCAAAAGAGGGCAGGAGAAATCTCCGCAGATTTTGAGCTGCTACTCCCAGCGACCCCAGGAGAGAGGAGAATGAAAATCAGGTCTCAGTTCTGCTATTGAGCCTATCCTGCCCTTTCTCTCTGGGAGGAAGCAAGCCAGGCTCGCACAGCACAAGTGGAGGGAATATTCTGCTGCAGCATTTTGGTGTCGTGCGGGGGCCGCAGGCACTCGCAAGCAGCTTGAGTGAGGCTGCATGCCAAGGTAAAGCAGCTGGCACTCCAGCTCCAGAGGGAGCAAGGGATTCAAGCAGGAGGGTTGGAATCGTAAAAAGGCCTTTCTTTACGCAAGTGATCTTGAATGGATGTAGTGGGGGGAGTTTCCAGCTCTGAGAGCTCTGGCTCACAGGCTGTGAGCTCCAGGGGTCTCATGATGGTGCTCCTGAAGAGATCACGGCTGTCTGCCTGCACCCAGCTCCACAGATTTTTCCACACTGGGCAGCAGACAGCAGCAGATGTGCTGCAAACAGCAGAGCTTTGCGGGGCTCTTACACACAGAATGAGGCCCTGCTCATCCCCAAGCATACCAGCAAAACGGGTGGGGGAGCTCCCTTACCTGTATCCTGCCGGAATTGTGTCAAGCTTGGAATGTCGATGACGTAGGGAGCCAAGGCGGGATCCGCATGTCCCAAAGGGATGCTGCTGACCAGCCCCGACCCCGAGCGCCGGCCCTTCTGCTGAGAGGCCTGGATAACCTGCTCGATGTAGCTGCAGACATTGCCTCGGTACGGCCTCCACCTGCCAAATTCATCCTGCCATTCCCACACCGCCACTGCCGTGGAGCTGCTGCTGTGCCCCGGGGCAGAACCGGGCGGTCCGGATGGCCCGGCTGAGCCGCTTCCCGCTCCCTGAGCTGCTGCCATGTTCCTCCCTGAGGTCTGGGCACGCCGCGACTGGAAGTGGCAGCTGTGCTGGCCTTACACCATTTTCTCCTGGGGACCTGCAGCAAGAAACAGAGAGCACAGGGTGCTGAGAATGATGTCCTGAATCTCTCCACCCTGCACCCATATCACACAACCCATCTGAGAGGGAAACAAGCTCTGACTTTCACAGAGGATGTTCACTATGGATTTAAGAGACTCCAGAGAAGCAGACTGGCCTCAAAACTCTGTGGCTGAGGGTGAGTGAGGTACCACCAGTCACTCCCTGCCAACGCTGGCAACTTCTCCTGCTAACTGAGAGCAAACACTCTTCACTGAGACTCTGCTTCCTATGGTTTGTGGCACCAAACCCTACCCGAGTCACCACAGATCTCTACCAAACCATCCCTGAGCCACTGCTGATCTGTGTCAGGCAGACCTGTGAGCCTTGGCATGAGTTCAGACACTCACTAGCCAGCAGTGTGCCAAGGCAAGCTGCCATTCTGCCCCTTCCCCATGCTCAGCACTGCTCCCGGCAGCATCACGTTGACCACCCCAATGTGAGCTGCCAAACGCAGGCCAAACACTCATTCACAGAAATGACTTAGCTACACAAGTGGTTCCCAAACTCTTCACACTGATCTGAGCTCCAAGGCTACACCATCAGTTCCATTCAGGCTTCTGACCACTTTGTTTTGGGCCAGGATCAGTCCGTGACTCCTTCTGTGTAGCATTATACATGCAAACAAAGCCAGAAGACAACTCTTAACGCACAGTTTGCAAATCACAGTACACATACTTCTTTAGTTGAGTGTGATTCCAGCAAAAAAACAGATGGGAAGGAGTACAAGAGAACCAGGAGGAACACAGGGCATAATCAACTGCCTGTGCCAGAGGGCAGTGATTTAGTAGGTCCTCAAGATCAAAGCACACCTATCTGCAGCTTCTCAGGTTGGAAAACAAGGAACATCTTGAAACAAGGGACAATCTGCACCAGAGACTCAAGCCCTTAAGAGATGATTTGGGGAAGAATGGAGAAGGGGTAGGAGCCCAAAGACACCAGACAAAGACACAAAGGCCAGTGAATAAATTCCAACAAGAAGAGATCACCACTCTCAGCCCCCAAGGGATGTAAAAAGAGCAGATCCAAAGGCATCACATGATCACCGAGAGACACCAGAGGTCTGATATTTGACATTCCTTGTCTGTTGTGTCATTCCAAGGAATCCTGTCCAAACCATCTGGACACACATCTGTCCAAATGCTGGACAACCGCTTGGAGATCCCCACGTTGGTGCTCGTGTGTAGGTGGGTTTGGCTGTGAATGAGTGAAACTCATTTTGTTTTAAAATAAATTCGCCTTCTCCCTTCTGAGGTCTCACGTCATTGATTGCTCGCTTAACTCCCAGCAGTCAGCAGGGAGCTGTGAGCTTCCTTCCCATCCAATGGAAAAGTTCAGGTCTCCCAAGAGGCAGAGCAGCAGTGGGTGGCTTCCACTGGAGGATGCCATCTGCACAGAGAATGACATCCCTGCCGGATGGGGGAAGATCCCACGCTCCGTGGAGCGTCCCATCCATCATGCCCGTGTGGCTTGATAGCTTAAAAAAGACAGAGAAGGAGAGCGAGCGCAGAACAGACACACCCACACGTCTGCATTTATAAGAGGAAAGCAACACTTTCCTCAGGAATTCAATGTAAATTAGTTTATGAGCTGCTCTGAGATTTTTACACAACACCCCCAGCTCAACTGGTCTTGGTGACAAACCGCTCTGGATCGCCAAGACCCAGCACTAGTCTCTGCTGTTAATCTTTTCCTCGTAATCCATTCTCCCGTAACACACCAAGGACAGTTATTTTACTGCTCAAACCAGCAAATTAAGACTTAAGGTATCAAATCCAACACCTGCCTCTGCCAGTTCTTTTTATGGCAGGTTTCACACCAACACTTCTCCGCCTCAGGGACCACCAGCATTGTCTGTGCTCGACTCGAAGCAAAAGCCAGGCTGTGGCATTTTCTGTCCCACCCACCTGCACTATGTGCTCTGAACCCCAAATACAGAACCAACACCTTTTCCCCCCCAAGAAGCTGTTACCAAATATTCATCTGCAGCCACAAGCAGAGCAGAGGAGAAGAGGGAGGCTGTGAGGAGGGAGTCAGCGATTCGTTTTCCTTCCTTTCTGAAACAGCAGCAGGAAATGCAAACAAGAAGACACCGCAGCAGAAAAGCCACCTCCTTCCCGTGCCACCTCAGACTCGCTGGGGTGACAGCTGGGTGACAACAGCCTATCCTTCACCCCGGGGTGGCAGCGATGCTCTGAATCCTGGACCACACGTGAAGGGACCAGGGCTGGCTGCACGTGAGTGTCGCGTGCTCCAACATTCACTTCCCCATCAGAGTGGAAAAATATTTCCTGCGCTGGGACTGCTGCTCCAAAGGAGGAGCGAGGGGTGTATTTCAGCCTCCTGCCAGTTCTTGCTGAAAGCTGCAGGAGCCAACAGCTGTTTGCATGGATTGGGAAGTGAGGAATGCGGGAGAGAATCAGTAAGCCAGAATTACACAAGTCCTGGAGTTATGTCAAGCAACAAAGAAAAGGCCTAAAGTTGCAGTTCCTGACTTCTCTTTGAGAATTCAGCAGCACACAAATGTTAAAAGCTGAGAAATTCAATACTGGAGCTGCTTGTACAGTGTTCAGCGTTACACCACAGCAGAAAGGGTTTGGGGAAGAGTGGGATGTAGTTTGGGATGTGTTACACATCCCAGCTCACATCTCTACTCAAATCCCATGGACTAGAATACTTCACCTTGAGCTTTAAAAATACCTTGAAAAGTTGAAATTCACACCAACCCTAAAAGCTCTTATTCGCCAAACAGTCGTGGCTCCAGTCAGAAATCCTCTGGGCCACCCTTCCCCCGGTGAAAACAAAACCCTGGCTAATTCAAATGCAGACTGAAATATTCCAGCCAGATGCCTTTCACTTTGAAGGTATTTGCTAACATGGGCTCAGACCTTGAGTTTGGATTTGTTTGGTTGGAACTTTACGCCCAGCACAACCTCTGAAACATTTGTCCACATGGCTTTAACTGGGGACTTGGACAGGAAAAGAACTGAGTGCACTTCAGACGTGTTTTCCAACAGCTTCACTCCCTGCTCCTCAAACTCCAGCAAACGGTGGTGAGAAAGCTGGAAAAGGGCAATTAAAGCCTTTGAAAGCTGTGTTTAGTTCTCTGTTCTACCTCCAAAATAGAGAATTTTCTTTTGCTTTAAATGCAGGATCTTAAAATTCACGGGTCTGAGATGATTTCTAAAAATGCCAACTCCTTTTTTAAGTTTCTGAACTTGAATTGCCAGCGCTGATAAAAGTTTTCATGAAATGCGAGCTTGTACCTGGAAAAGAAAAAGAGCCTTGGGAGCTCTTGAGCTGGACTGAATTAAAAATAAAAAGCACCAGATTGGTAAAATAGAGACTTTTCAGCAGGTTGTTCAGAAAAGAGAATGCCCAGGAGGGATTTGTTAAGCGTCACTACATCACTTTGAGAGACAGGACTGGGAGGGCAACAAAGATCCCACGGGAAGAGATTACACAGGGATTAGGGGAGCACGTAAAGCACAGGGAGGCCACAGGGCTGCAGTAAGACGTGACCCTGTGCAGGGGGCACGACTGGAGCAGCATTACAGGTGCCCTGTGCCCCCTGTCCCGACCCCAAACCACCCAGCCACGGCTCCCACAGCCCCCCACACCAGCTGAGCTGCACTTCTGGGCACAGCAAAACCTGATGCAACAGGGTTGGAAGCTCTTGCCAGGTAACTCATACCCAAACACACCTTTCCTTACACAAGCACCCAGCACCGATTAGCAGCAACCAAAGAGAAAGAACAGCCCGGCAGAAGAGAGGGGGTCACGGTAATAAACTCCAAGCACGCAGATCCATCCCAGTCCCTGCTGATCCTCACGGCACAAGGTGGCTGGGTTGACAGCCAAAACAACACCAGAAATAAACCCGGCTGCTCCAAAACCTGGACTGCTTCCATTCAAAACAAGCTTTAAGCGAGTTCCCCTCGAAGGGGGGAAAAATGAGACGGCAACTGAGGCGGAACAAAGCGTTCGCCTGTCAGTTAAGCCCAGGGCTGGTTTCGAGTGAATAGGAAAGGTGAGGCAGCGAGAGGAGGGCAGGTACACCCAGACACAGGATCCCACCTGGCCACGGGATCACACCACACTTTGCGTACAACCCGACCGCTCCTGAGTCCTTCTGGGCACCGAGGCGGGTTATTTATTTGCGGGGAGACCACTGACGTGTGAGGTGCGAACCCGGCACGATCTGGAGGGCTCCTCCAGCTCCCCAAAAGCTTCGGCTCGCAGCAGGAGCTCCTGGAGCTCCGGAATGGCCAAGCCGGGTCCCGCCTNGGAGCTCCCCCGGCCCTGGGCAGCACCCACCACCCACCGCAGCCATCTGCTGGCCCCGACCGGCCCCCCGGTACCACGGACACCCCCGGGCCCCACGGGGTGTCCGGGCAGCACCGACCGCCCCGGGAGCTGCGGAGGGGCCAGGGCCTGGTGCGAAGGGAACGGCGCCCATGCCGACGGGACGCCAGGCAGGCCGGGCCCGAAGCGGCCGCAACGGCCCGGGCGGTCCCTCACGAACGGCCCGGGCTG
>VWZT01011294.1:5749-31325 GCA_013397055.1 Pachycephala philippinensis | reverse complement strand
CGAGTGTGATAATGAGTGTGTGATAGTGATAATGAGTGTGCTAATGAGCGTGTGATAGTGATAATGAGTGTGAGTGTGCGGGGCCGAGTGTGATAATGAGTGTGTGATAGTGATAATGAGTGTGCTAATGAGCGTGTGATAGTGATAATGATTGTGAGTGTGCGGGGCCGAGTGTGATAATGAGTGTGATAATGAGTGTGTGATAGTGGTAGTGAGTGTGAGTGTGAGACAGTGTGCGGGACCGAGTGTGATAATGAGTGTGTGATAGTGCCAATGAGTGTGAGATAGAGATAATGTGCGTGTGATAATGTGCGCATGAGTGTGCAGGACTAAGTGTGATAGTGAGTGTGTGATAGTGATATGTGAGTGTGCAATAGTGATCGTGTGATATTGATGAGTGTGTATGATATTGTGTGATAGTGCGAGTGAGAATGTGTGATAGTGAATGTGACAGTGAGTGTGTGCTAGTGTATGATAGTGAGTGTGAGATAGTGTCATAGTGAATGTGCATGTGAGTGTGATAGTGATAGTGAGAGTGTGAGTGTATGATAATGGCTGTGTGATAGTGCGTGTGTGATAGTGTCTGTGATAGAGTGTGATAGTGTGTGTCAGTGAGTGTGAATAGATGTGGAAAAGTGTGAGTGTGTGAATGATAGTGACGGTGAGTGTGTGTGAGAGAACTGATGGTATGTGTGAGTATGTGGGATAGTGGGGGTGTGAGTGTGACAGTGTGTGATGGCGTGGGGGTGTGTGACAGTGTGCATGAGTGTGATACCGTCCATGGGGAGTGTGATATTGTCCATGGGAGTGTGGTATTGTCCATGGGAGTGTGATACCGTCCATGTGAGTGTGATACCATCCATGGAAGTGTGATACCGTCCATGGGAGCGTGATACCGTCCATGTGAGTGTGATATTGTCCATGGGAGTGTGATACCGTACATGGGAGCGTGATACCGTCCATGTGAGTGTGATATTGTCCATGGGAGGCTGATATTGTCCATGGGAGTGTGATACCGTACATGGAAGTGTGGTATCATCCATGTGAGTGTGATACCGTCCATGTGAGTGTGATACCATCCATGGAAGTGTGATACCGTCCATGTGAGTGTGATACCATCCACGGGAGTGTGATATCGTCCATGGGAGTGTGATATTGTCTATGGGAGTGTGATACCATCCATGATCATGTGTCATACTGGGAGTGTGAGATGCTCTGGATGTGTGATACCATGTGCAAGGGGTTCTGAGTGTGAGTGTGAGCACGCGTGTGATGGGGTGTGTGGTACATCACCAGTGCAGCCCGCACTGCAGTTTAACACCTCTGGGTGCTGGCCGTGGGAGCTGCTTTCTCCTGTGGGAATGTGGGTGTGACCCCTGGACCCAGATCCAACCTGGATTAATCAGCTGCTCACTACCTTCATTTACACCCATGTAAATCTGAAGCCAAGCCCTGGAGATGCCTGTTCCTCGTTTGGGGTGAGGACGGTGAAACACAACCCCGTGTGCCACGGATCTCTCCAACAACACAGCGCTGTTCCTTCCCAGCTGCTGCACCTCCATCCCCCTCCCCTTGCAAGATATGTGTGTTTATTTAGGGATTCCTTTGATCCTGGAGCATTTTGGAGGGTGCTGGGTGACTTCTTCCTGCTCTTTTGGAGATAGGTCAGACCCCACCTGGGTTTTCCCCTTTCCTAGGACCCCCACCGAGACATTGGCAGCAGTAATTAAAGAACCACAGATCTAGAGAATCATTTAGGTTGAAAAAGACCCTTGAGATCACCATATTTCCTTCTGAACCAGGAATTGTTCACCAGTCCTTATCAAATGACTTTAAACCTCCCTGGACTTTACACCCAGCAGCACTGATTCACCCGTGCCATCATACACCTGCCCCAAAATAAAGAACATTATGTTTGGACTCGGTAGTTACAGCAAAAAACAACACACACAACCACTTTATGCTGTAGGAATGGAGGGATATTATAAAACTCTTCCAGGGTTAAACACGTGAGACTCATCTTTACAGAGCCTGAATAAGGTTGGTTTTCATCCCAAAATGTACAATGCCAAGCACATAATGACAGCTCCAGTGAAAACCCTCTGGAGCTGCATCCCCCCACAGCTCAGCCTCGTATGCAAATGCCCATGGATTTCTCTGCTCCAGGATGGATGAGACTGTCACACACTTGAGTTCAAAATACTCACAAAGTACTAATAATTGCCAGAAGTGATTGATAGCCTGCTTGTAATGTGTCTGCTTAAGCAATAAGTTTCACATTTACAACTCAGGTGCTTGGGATTCCTGTCTCCTGCGGCTGTAATTAGAAACTGGAGAGCAATGCAAAGGGGTTTTTTGTCCTGAAAAATAGATAGGAATGCTTCATAAAGTCGTGCTGGGAGCAGACTATGTGATCCGTGTGGTTGCATGGATGGGTAGTTATTAAATATCCTGTGAGCCTAAATAGGAAAAGGTTTCAGGGAGAATTGAGGCTGGTGAAGAAGGGTTTCTATCAAGACTCACAGACCTTCATGGCATGGCTGGGACATAAAGGGATGCTCCCAGTGAGGAGTCCTGGCTGGTGAGAGAGGCTGGGCGAGGGCTCAGGGTGATGCTCCAGGGCTGAAGGGTGCTACAGATAAGGGCTGCAGGGTGGGGGAGAGCAGAGGTGAATTGGGTGCAGCTCCTGGGTGGAGGGAAGGGCTGTACAGTGGAGATAAAACAGTCAGGTGGTGGCTGAGCTGTGGGAAGAGTCTTAAATTGCATTGGATTTACTTAATTTTTTATTTTGAACAGGGATTCATCATCTGTTCTTGCATCAGGGCCCCTGGAAGGTTTTGCCAGGCACAGAGAGTGGCTGAGGTACCTCATCTCAGCAGTGCAAGTGCGTGGCTGGTCCTCAGTCTCCCTCTCCTCACACCTCTCCATCCCTTGTCCTGTATCCCACAGTGGTCCAACAACCTGAAAGGGGTTAACAGAGCCACGGACAACATGAATCCGGGATCAGGTGACCAGCTGAGCCTGTCAGACCCCACTGCACAAATTCCTCCAGCTGTTCTGTGTGAGGGTGGCTGTAAAGATCCTCGATGATCCCTGAGTCTAAAAGCTGAACCTCTGTGTCCTGCTGTCCCTAAAGACCTTTTACAGAACGCAGACCTCACAATCCTCGCTGCCTGCAAAAATATTTTATATTTTACATGATTTTCACCTTAACGACCCACAGATTTTAACATAGTCCCTTATGGTTTTTGATTTTTTGTTTTCAGCTGGATCCCTTTTTTCCCATGCTGTTCTTTCCCACACCCTTCTCTGCATGCTCCCCAAATCAGTATGCAAAGCACTGAGTCCTCCAACGTGGCATCACCTTGTGTCTGTTCCATCCACACACTGGGGTAACCAGCCAAATATTTGCCTTCCGCCTGCTCCTTTCCTTGCAGTGCTGCTGGAAGGCTGTTGAATTAATTTCTCCATGGTTGCTCCCTCTCACACGGTTTTGGCTCGAGGTCCTACACTAATGTCTACAAAACCTGGTGCTTGAGGCTCTGTCAAATTGCCAGGCTCAGCCTGGTGCTCCAGGGAATAGCCTGGCCGCTTAGGAAACTGCCTGTCCAAGCTCTGCTGGGATTGCTGCAGCACTTTGAATTCACAGCCCACTCGATTTCAGATTAATTTCCCTGAGCAGACAAACTCAAAGTGACAGGAATTAGGAAGAAATTCCTCTGCAGGCAGAGGATAATAGGTGAAATTTCGTTTCATTTTCCTCTGCAGCAGCTGCTGCTGGTTCCTGCCAGGGACCAGTTAGGCAAAGCAAGGATGGATCTGGTGTGGGCATCCCACTCCTGCTGGGTGCCCTTGCTCTCCAACCCCTGGGATTTACCCGGTGAGAGGGACATGTTCCTCATCCCTGCTGGTAGCGGGGGATGCCCCATGAGCTCAGCTAAGCTCTCTGTGTCCCACTGCCTGCCTTCTCCAGGGAAATCACGGAATCATGAACAGTTTATGCTGGAAGGGACCAGCTCAGGTTGTTCCAACCCCCTGCCATGGGCAGGGACACCTTCCACCATCCCAGGTTGCTCCAAGCCCCACCTAACCTGACCTTGAACACTTCCAGCATCCACAGCTTCTCTGGGCAACCTGTGCCAAGGCCTCACCACCTTAATCATAAAACATTCTTTCCTTATGTCAATCCTAAATTTGCCATTCTCAGTTTAAACCCCTGCCCCTTCTCCTGTCATGCAGACCCTGATGATCAAAAAGCTCTTTCCATCCCTGCCTTTCCTAAATCCACCCAGGAAACTCCGGAGCCGAGTCCTCTGGGTTGTGTGCCTGTCTCACCTGCTCTGGCCACCCTCACCTCGCCCTTAGTGCTAATTATGGGCAGAACTCATCCCGCTCTGCCTTCTGCCTGCTTTTCCCACCGCTCCGGCAGGTCCCTGGGGGATCGCAGCGGAGCTTTCCTCTCTCTTCCCCGATCCAAGCCTCTCCCCGCTGTCGCAAGCGCTTCTCCCTGCAGCTGCGTGCCACCTAGTGCACACTCAGCCGCCCGGCAGCCGGCAAGGCAGGGATCCATCCCTCCGGAGCTTTCCTGGAGCTAAATGAGCCTTTAAAGGTCCCTTCCAACCCAAGCTGTGCCATGCAGCATCGGGCTCGGGCACGGCATCTCCATCCCACGCAGGTTCCTGAGCTGGCAGGCACCGATGTCCACCCCACACCCCATCTGTCGTGTCAGCCTGGCTGTCCCCACGCAGGTCATCACTTCCCAATCACCCACTTTGGCACAATTTGGACTCTCTGGAGTGAATTTGAAAGCACTGAGGCTGCAGCAGTCCCATCTCACAGCAGCGATGCTGCAGCAGCAGTGGGATGCATGAATTCCCCGGGGCTGGCAGAGAAGCCAGCAAGTGCTGGTCCCAATGGACAGGTCATGAAAATAAATGTACCTATATAAATACGTGCATATATATAACATAAATACGGCTGCTGCTCCATAGGATCCTGCTGCCAGGTGAGGTTTCACCCCACAGAGGTAATGGCAGGCAGAAAAAGCAGTTACAGACATACCCTAAAGCTCATGGCCCTCAGCGGGTGCCTTTGGTGACTGAGGGCACCCAGCTCCCTGTTTCCCATCCCCTCTTCCCCCCTGCGATCCATTCCTGCTCCTCCCCAGCCCTGGATGCCGGCCGGAGCCCACGGCATGGGTCTGCTGCCCTCCGGAGCGCCTCCTGTCAGCACCGCGTCCTTGGGCTGCTCTTTCCCACCTGGCTGAGGTGCTTTCTGCAGCACGTCGGGCAGGAAGCAGGTTAGGGAGGAACAAAGGTGATTTTGTCTGGGGAGGGGATGGGTACCTCTCCCCGAGCTCCAGCTTGCTGCAGCCCAGGGCAATGCTGAGCCTCTCTGGGGGCTTCCACTGCCCTTTTCTCAGTCCTGCCCTTCATTCAGGACTTACAAACTGCCAGAAAACACCTTGAAATTAACTCGTGGTGCCCAAATAGCACAGAGGTGTGCTGGGAACATAGCTCCAGCTGCACCCAGGTGGGGCTTGATGTCAGGGCAGGGAACCAAAATGGTCTTGTACTGGATTTACATCTTTCCCTTCTTCTAAGGCTGCTGGACACAGGCTGGTTGGGGGCTGAGAGCTCCCAGGACCCCACATCGCAGGATCCCATCCACTGCTCATGCTCTGGAGCAGGAGAAGGAGCAGAGGAAGGAGGGGAGGCTCCATCCTGCTGTAGATGCAGCATTTTTTGTGACTGTGCTCCCTAAAATGAAAGCAGCAGCAGGAAGCCCCTAAATACCCGGTGATGTAGCTCAGCAATCAGCAGAGGAATCCCCTTGTATAAGCTGGCTAGTGGCTCAAAACAGCAACTGGTGTTCTCAGCCCTGTCTTTCCCTCCTGGCAGCAAGAAAATGCCTTTTGTTTCAGCTTATGTTTTTTTCCCTATGGCACCAGGCTCTTCTTCACACCCCCAATGCATTTCCTGGCCATGGTAGAGCCTGGACAAATGAGTTCATCTCTCCTCTCTGTATTTTCCCAGCTAATCAAAAAGGGAAATCGGTTTGGATTTTTGGTTTCGGTTTTGTTTTGGGTTGTTTGGTTTTTTTTCTGGAGGCCTCATATTTTCTGCAGTTTCGTGAGCCACTTGTTTTCCCCAGTTTCCACCCATGGCCGAACTGCTGCCAGAGAAGAGGTCTGCTGGAGAGGCCACCCACTGCCGTAGGAAGCTGTGACAGATGCTGCTCGTGGCATGTGGCAGCTGCTGAGTGGCTGTGGGCATGGCCCTGACCCCTCCAGGAGCTTCTCTCCCGTGAGCATCTCTGACGTCCCTGAGTGTCCCGGAGTGTCCCTGCCTGAGTAGGCAGTAGGACCATCAGGAAGCACAAAAAGAGCTCCTTTTTTCCTGGCACACAAGAGAACAGCCTTGCTGCCCTGTGGAATTTCATAATTAGCCTTTCTAATGGTGTGGCTGCTCCTCGAATAAGGCTGGCTGTGTTTTCTTTTCCTCAGAGCAGCGTAATCCCCTGGCCTGATACTGCCAAGCCACTCAAAGCACACGCAGGAATGATGCAGACATGGAAAAGGGCTGAGATGCTGCCCCAATGCCTGGAGAAATCCTGGACAGGGTAGAGAGCATCTTATCCCTGATCCTGATCCCTTATCCATATTATGCTCCTGGTCTGCAAAACCTGGATGTGGATTGATGCTGGAGCTGGTGATTCCCAGTCCATGGGCCCTGGCAGGCAGCCAGGATGGTGGGGAGTTTGTCAAAGTTTAGGTAAAACAGACTTAAAAGGCACCTTTGAAACTTGCGCTCATGATCTGGTTAATTAGAACTTGGCTGCTGCTGGGGAATAAAAGTGCCTAATTGCTAATTACTAAATCCCTGCAAGAAAGGAACAGCAGAAGCAGTTGGCGACAGTCGTAGCCAGAGCTGGCTTTGTGCAGAGTCAAAATATGAAACTCAGGCTTTTTAGGGCATTTAGAGGTCTGGGCTTTGCATAGGAGCAAGTGAAAAATCCAGCAGCAAGGGCCACAAGGCAAATTCTGCCTCCCGTGAGAACAAGGGCAGGAATCTTGTGGCTCAGAAAATCAACTTGTTCAAAGCCAAAAGCACACCAGGCTCCTAAAATAGCTGGGGAATTTAAAAATTCATAAGACTGGCAAACCCAGTATGTTTGGAGGTTCCTTTTCCATGGTCTTCAAGGCTGCTGAGACCCAAGAGTCTCACATTACCTGGCTTTTACTTGCAATGATGGTTAAAATGGTTAAAAGGCAGTGATGGTTAAAAATTCTGAAATATACACAATTCCTTTTAAAATAAAGAGATGCCCTGGTCAGGAGCAGAAGGAGACAACTTGAATGTGTAGAGCAGGAGGTGGTGGAGGTGGATGGGGAAGGTTTCCAGCCACAGGACATCCCTCACCACAGGCTGAGAGCACAAGGATCGCTCAGGTCCTTCTAATGTCCTCAGCAGAGATGCTTTGGACGGTCAGACAGGAAAAATCCTGAGAAAAGGGACCTCTAAAGGTAATTTCTTGCCTCGGAGCAGGCAGGGAAGACCATGGTTTGCCCAAGGAAGAGGTCTCCAAGTCCCCCAGGCAGGGAAGGAGGTTAGAACCGTCCCCTCCTGCTGCATCCCGGTGCTGGCTCAGGCACCGACAGAAGGATTTCCAGCCAGATGGTTATTGCTGACTTCCTCTCCAGGTGGGCTCTCAGACAGCCGAGCAGGGAGGTGGGAAGGAGCTGAAAAGCCCAAATCCTCTGAAAAATCTTCTTCCTTCCCCTTGAGGCGTAACCCAGGCTCTGCCAGCACCCAATTTAAGGATGTGTCCCTGCCTGCCTCCCTGAAACCCGAGCCATTCCCCCCCTGCCATGTCTCCTTAGCGGTCTTCCCTCTCTTCTCCTCTTTCTGCTTCTTCTTCCTCTTCTTCTTCCCCCTTCTCCTGCTCCCTCTCTTTCTCCTTTGCTCTGGGAATGATCTGTCCCAGGATGGGTTGTAGGGCTGCCATCCTGCTGTAACCCAGCAGCAGCAGCCCCAAAAGTGTGAAGAGATGACAGGCTGGAGCTGTTCTGTTGATGGATGAGATCCATTTTCTTCCCCCCTTTTTAAATTTTTTTTAAATTTACTAAGGAAGATCTCACCTAAAGAAAAAAATTCCTGCCTTATCCCCATCGCATCTTACTGGGAATATTAATTTCAAAGGTTATTTTTAAAGTTTTTATAACTAACTAGCCCGCTCCTTCCTTAATTTCAAAAGAGGACAGATATTTCTGGGATTCGATACACCTGTCTTTACACTGGAGAGGAAATACCAAACAGGTATGTGGATTTATGATGCTTTTTTTGTAGTTCAGGGTTGGTAATTACAAATAATGATCTGGCGGGGTGGTGGCAGCTGAAAAACTGTGATTTCTCCTGAAGCTGTTTGAATAGTTAAAAAGTGGAAGAAGTGATAAATAGAGAACGGGGGTTCACTCCAGCTGTGGCCAAGGGGGACAAAGGGGACGAAAAGGGGTGAAAGAACCTGGGGGGTCTTGTGTGCAGGTGGGAGGAGAGAGTTTTCACTGAGGGCAAAGAGTGTGGCTACTGTGGTGTGTTATTTGGGGTGAAAGCAGGGACTTTCTGTGCCCCACTTTAAATCCCTTGTCCTCCCCTGTGAGTTTTATACCATCCCTGGTGGTCAGTGCTTGTGCAGGATTGGGGTGATGGAGAATTCGCTGCTTCTTCCATCGGGTCCGTGGTGGGGGGTGGCTTCACAGGACACCTGACAGCTTGAAAACCTTGCTGTGAAGGGACTTCCATAAACCCACATTCAGCCACCCTTTAAATCATAGAATCACCACAGAATCACAGAATGGTTTGGGTTGGAAGGGACCTTAAAGCTCATCTCATTCCACCCCCTGCAATGGCAGGGACTCCTTCCACTATCCCAGGTTGCTCCAAGCCCTGTCCAACCTGGCCTTGGACACTTCCAGGGATCCAAGGGCAGCCACAGCTTATCTGGGCAATGTTAAAAGGGATGCTGCGTTTTGCTACAGTGCCATGATGATTAATTATGGCTTAAAAGCCGTTTTTAATCTGTGAGCATTTTGAAAAAGCCCCAACACCCCTGCGTTTAAGGAAGGAGGTTCCGTTTGCAGCCGAATCCTGAGCGTTGGGGTGAGGATTGAGAAGCAGCTGGAAAAGCACAGACGGAGAGGGAAAGTTGGGTTTTCCCTCTTCGGGGTCGGCCGTGGCACAGCACCGCAGTGGTTAATGCCCGCTGCCACCCTGCCAGGGAGCAGGAACGCGCTGGCTCCAGCACAAAAGTGGCCGGCGATGACAACGTCCCTGCGAGCAGGACGCGATGCCGGGGTTTGGCCGGGGCAGGGCGGCGGAGGGGCCGTCTGTCAGCCCTGCCCCGCTGCAGAGAGGGGAGGGCCCGCGGGACAAAAGGCGACATTATTCGGTGCTTCAGGAGGGATGAATGGAGTATTGAAAGCCACCACCTCAGCGAGTAGATTGGTTTTCAGCCCCCATCACTGAGCTGTCTGTCTGCTGGTGAGTCTCCTCCAGAGGCTTGGTCAGCACGAGCTGAGCAGAGAGATCGGGGAGATGCAGCGGGGCTGTGTCCCATCCACGCGGGCTCCTTCCTGCACCTCTATCACCTCTTGCTGGGGCACAGAAAACCCTTTGGGCCACCATCATCTCTCCCTAGCGCAGGCAACGAAGTCAAAGCCTTGGTCTGGAGGCTCTGGAGGGTCTGGAGCCCACCCAACCCATGGTCTGGAGGGACCTTGGCTCGGTGGACACCAGCACACGGTCCCATCTGGGAGCTCTTCTCATCCCGTGCCTCCAACATAGGAAAACCAGGAGCAGCAAAAGGCTGGATGAGGGGTTTCTATGGGAAGGAGGGTTTAGTCAGTGATACAGTGGATTTTAAACACCTTTCCCAAGCTTCTGACCACCAGCAGATGCCTGAAGCGGCAGCAGTCGTTGTGCATTCCTTCAGGAGGCGGAGTGCCCCGTGTGGGCTGGACGGACTAATTTTAGGGCTCCGCTTAGCTGAGCCTGACAGCCCGACTTTGGAGCCGGCGTGCGGGAGCATCCTCACGATGGCACTGCTCCCCCGGCGCACGCTGCCGCCAGACCGGCTGCTGGGACCGCCGGGATGAGGGTCTGGGCTCCCAGAGGTGTCCCGGCCAGCAGGACCAGCACCCAGCCCCCTCCCAAACAGCCTGCGAGTGACACAGAGCTGGAAATCCACCGCTTCGGCAGCGAGCGGGAAACGAAAGGGAATTGGAATCTTAAGATATTTAATCTCTTCCTCATTTTCTGCTGGCATTTCCTATTGCTGAGTTTTATCTCGCAGGTGGGATACGGCCCTTCAGCTTCATCTTGCCACTCAAAAAAAAATCTCTTGTTGTCAATAAACCCAGCTGGAATTACTTTTCATGTGTCTCCTGGTCACTGCTCCTGGAAATACTGAGGAGGGACGTGTTCACATGTCCTGCGTGGCCCTTGGTGACCACAGGCTCTCCTGGCTGTCACCCCTAACACTGCTGTCCGCATGTTTCAGGGAATTCTCCTCCGGAAATTCGCCTGCAGAAGGGCTGGCAAGCAGCAATGACACCCAGTCTCTGTCTGGACACCCAGCACGGCACAAGGAGGCCGGACATCGAGGTGCTGCCTCTCTCCTTCATGCCAGCCACGCTCCTCATCCTCCTCCTCCTCAGCCCCACCGGTGAGCTCCTGCCTGGGGCAGTGGGAGGGGTTTTAGGCACCCGTGATCCCTCTCCGGATCTCAGATTTGTGGGCAGGTTTTCTCCAGGAGCAGGGTTATCGTGGTGTCCTCTACAGGGCTGACTGTGCACAGGGATGGAGGGAGCAAGTTCAGCTCTTATCTCCCGCCATGACCTGGGTGTGATGGCAAGCCCAGCACTCAGGACAGG
Source organism: Pachycephala philippinensis (assembly GCA_013397055.1). Lineage (NCBI taxonomy): Eukaryota > Metazoa > Chordata > Aves > Passeriformes > Pachycephala > Pachycephala philippinensis. The sequence goes on along the minus strand of VWZT01011294.1, from coordinate 20,395 downwards.
CAGGGGGATGGGACAGAGCAGTTCTGGGCTCCGGAGCGGGCAGCACCCATGGGAAGGTGCTGATGGCCAAGGGATGCTCCTGGGCTTGCTCCCAGGACCTGTGGGAGCAGTCCTGCCAAGGAAACAGGTGGAATGAGCACCCATCCCCTGAGGACAACGGCACCTTCTCACTCCTGGCAAGCACTGTCCAGCCAGGCTGGGAAGCGTTTAAATCGACCTGGGAAAAGCCATTCCCGCCGTGGAACGCGGGTCCGCAGCAGCGCTGTGGCAGCGCGGTTATCCCGGTGTGACTCCCTCCATGTAATTACAGCCAGGCGGTGGGGAACGCGTTCCTGCCTCAGCAAACCCGCGCCAAGGCACAGCCAGCCGGAAAACTGGGAATTCAGGTGTAGTCAGACATCCTAATTGAGTTAAATCGGGTTTTACCTTCCCACCCCCTCAGCTGGTGCTTCCGTTCCCCCTCGAGATGCTGCGGCAGCATCTGCGCCCACACTCGGGGTGTGGGGACCCTGGAGGAACCCCGGTGGTTCTGTCGCTGTCCCCTGCATCGCCCGGCTCTCCTGGTTCTCTGCATTAATGGGCACAGATTAGTGGCTAACGAAGGGCGATTTGTCCTCCCTTTTGGGGGTTTTGTTTAGCAGCGGTGTTTACTCGAGCAGTTTCACCTTTTCCTTTCGGCTTTGTGAAGCTGGATCAGAGAAACATGGAGGGCTCTATCTCTTCTCAAAAAAGACAGTTTTCCCCTCGTTCCTCATTATTGTAGACACGCCAGGCATATTTTTTTTCAGATCTCTCCTGACTTTGCTGGAGGATGCTCTTAAATGAATATTTCAGAGCTTTGATTTTGACTTAAAGGGAGATGAATATTTATCAGTGTCCTTTTTATCCACTGCTTTTTCGGCACTGGAGTGGATTAGGTGTTAAAAATCAATATAAACCAGGATCAAACACTCTTCCTAGAAACCCTCACACCTCCACATTTTTGGTGCAGAAGTGAGCTGAATTACCTCTCTCCTGTTACCCAGCCCACAGGACTGCTGTATCCTTCCCTGTCCCCTGCTTCAGAGCCTCTCTGCTCCCGTGGTCTCACCTGCTTAATCCCCAATTCTTGCTGGAATCACAGCATCCCTTTGCACGCCTGGTCCAGCTGGATAAGGCAGGAGCACCCGACCACACAGGAGCTCCCCGGCTGCTGCTGCTCATCCCAGCATCCCTGCTAAGTCATGGATACAGCCAGACAGTTGCCTTATTCTCCTTTCTCCTGGGGCTTCTAGGTCTTTCTTTGACAGCCCTGATTTCTGGCTGACTTAATGGTCTCCCAGGCAACGTCCTAGCAAGGAAAAGGGAGGTGGGTTCATCTGCTCCACGGTCCCCCCAGGCTGGCGCTGCTTCTCACGGCGGTGACATCCGCCTCCGGAGCGGCTGGGATTGACCTTCCCGACACTGCTCGTAGGCTGAGCGTGAAGCAGGACAGGGCTGGTCCAAGGCAGTGGGAGGAAAAGAGGCCACGGAGGCACCACGGGTGTTGATCAGCCCCTGGGTGCTGTAATTAGCACGGAGGCATCATAGAATCACGGAATGATTTGGGTTGGAAGGGACCTTAAAGCTTATCTCGTTCCAAACCCCTACCGCCTGTGAAGTAGATTAAGTGATGCCCTGGGGAAGGGTGTTCATTTTTTCCCCCTACAAACACCAGGACTTTGCAGGAAAGGGAAGGGTCCAAGGGCTGCTGGGTCCTGCCAGTCCCCACCACACCCATCCCATCCCTGCTACCATCACTCTCGGAGCTTCATCTCCTCCCCTCTGGGGAGAGCTGATCCCTTCTCTTCTCTTCTCCATTGCAGGCACCACCTCTGAGCCCGAGCTGTTGCCACTCCCAGGTGAGATTCTTCTCTTAAAGTCACTTTTCTCCAGGAAGTTTTGTAGCTGAAAAATGCGTTTTTGGGTAAAAGAAGGGAGTTGGGGAATTTAAAGAAGGAAAGATATTGGTTTGGAACAAAAAGCAGCAAGAAGAAGCTAAACTTCTTTTACGGAAAGGAAATAAAGATTATTATCCCTATTCCGGTAATAATCCTGAGATGAGAATTTTGTCACCTCCTGCTGAGTCCCTGTCCCTCTGCCATGCATCACACACAAGTAAATAATTCCCTTGATGTGGTGGACCCCTGGCACTTCCACGCCTGCTCCCCATCGTCAGCAGCTTAAGAGATCATCCCCATCCCACCAAGCTCCCACGTGGGACCAGCTCTGGATGCATTTGCTGAGGCTAATAAGAATTTGCTAATTGCATCTTGTCGCTTGTCACCTATTGTATGTCAACATGCGGTGCCACGTGTCTGCTCTTCCCTTCTCCCACGGGGTTTTTGCCCATCAGCAGGCGAGATGGTGGAAGCACCACAGAGCCACAGAATGGTTTGGGTTGGAAGGGACCTTAAAAACCATCTCATTCCACCCCTCCACTAGGCCAGGCTGCCCAAAGCCCCGCCCAGCCTGACCTTGGTGATGGGTGCATCTCATTCCTGGATTGAGATGTGCTGTGTCTCCACATCCACTGCTTCCAGCAGATGAAGGGGAGCCCGTGTCCCACCACCAGCTGGGCAGCACCAAGCCAACAGCTGCACTGTGCTACAGAGAAGGGGCAGGGTTTATTTAAGGAGCAGGAGTTGGATGTAGATCTGCTCCCCGTGGCCCACTGCCTGCTGAGGGAGCTCTCTGTTCCCATTTTCCCAGAGATCCGTCTCTCCAACGGGCCCAGCCGGTGCCAGGGGCGAGTGGAGATCCTCTACAACGGCTCCTGGGGGACGGTCTGCGATGACGACTGGGACATCGTGGATGCCAACGTGGTGTGTCGCCAGCTGGGCTGCGGCCACGCCATCACCCTGCCGGCCGCCATGACCTTCGGCCAGGGCAGTGGGCCCATCTTCCTGGACAACGTGGACTGCAAGGGCTGGGAGGCAGCCCTGAGCGAGTGCTGGAGCCACGGCTGGGGCATCCACAACTGCTACCACTACGAGGACGTGGCTGTTGTGTGCAACGGTAACGAGGTTGGGTTCCTTGGGGGCAAGGAGGGCAGGGGGTTCCTGTGGAGTGCAAGACTTGGGGGCTGAAAGGGCCTTGGTGGAGACCAAGAGTTTTATCACAGAGCATGTTCCTCTGCCCTGGGTCAGCCAAACATCCTCTGCATCCTCCTTTCACCCTTCTCCTCAATCCAGGTCATCTCCCAGCTCCACAGGCTGGTGCTCCATAAGGTGACCGGCCTGTTTTGTGTTCCTTGTCACTCACAGCTCAGGGACTTTGCGCCCTCTCCAGCAGGATCCCTGGGGAAAGAGCACATGCCCACCCACGCTCCTGCCTCTGAGTCAGTGGCTGCCCAACTGCTCTTTCCCCTTTTGACTTGTGTTTCTTTTACATTGCTGAGCTTTTCAGCAGGAGATGTTCCTAAAGGTGAGAAAAGCAGTGGAAAGTGTGTTTGAACTTGGCAAGTGAAAGTGGAACGGCTCCGTGACGGCCCTTATGTACCCCACACACGTTCCTCCCTCGCTGTGCAAGGCTTGCTCATCAGCCAGGCATCAGCGAGCTGTGAAAGGCAGGCTGTGCAGACCTGGAGCAGCTGCTCGGTGCATCCCCACGTCCTGCAGAAGCAGGGCTTGGAAAAGGAGGGATGGAAAGGCAGGGAGGATGGGCTGGCTGGTAGGTTGGACCAACAGCAAGCAGAGAACAGAGGTTGCGGATTGGGCAGGAAACTGAATTGTTGGAGAGGAGAGGTGGAAGGAGTGAAAAAGGAGGTGCGGAGCTGGGTCTGAGGGCAGAAGAGAGGCTGGAGGCGTTGGCAGAGAGCTCTGGGCAGCGAGGTGCAGCTGCAAACCCCAGCTGGGGCTGGTTTGGTGCAGACCCTCCTGGAGCAGTGGCGTGGGAGGGATCCCTCCAGCTTCGGGGTGGAGCAGCAGCAGGTGCCACCTCTCTGCTTCCCTTTGCAGAGTTCTCACCCACGCAAGTCAGCGAAGGACCGACCACCAGGACCCTCACGGCCTCGATACAGGATGGGGAAAGTAAGCTGCTCAACTGTTCATTGCCTGAGGGGCAGTGTCCCCTGCTGTCACCTGCTGCCCCTCTCGAAGCCTCCCAACCCTCCAGCCCTGAGGTGCAGACCCCAGACCCCATCATTGTGCCGGCCATGGCCACACCCTATCCCAGAGGTTCCCAAGGCTCCCAATCCCTGTTGCTCTAAAGCATCGCCCCTTCCCTGCTCTTTCTCAGTCATTTTCTTTGCCATCCCGGGCACGGCAGGGTCTGGGCGCGGTGGCATCGCTGTGCCACGTGCAGGGACACCACATCCTTCTCACCTCACGCTGCCACCCTCCAGGTGACGGCAGCATCCGCCTGGTGAGTGGCCCCGACACCTGCCAGGGCCGGGTGGAGATCTTCTACCGCGGGAACTGGGGCACCGTCTGCGACGACGACTGGAGCCTGAGCGATGCCAGCGTGGTCTGCAAGCAGCTGGGCTGTGGGCAAGCCCTGGATTACAAGAGCAATGCTTATTTTGGCTATGGAACGGGACGTATCCTCCTGGACAACGTCAACTGCGATGGCAGCGAGCCTTTCCTGTCCGCCTGCTACAGCCTGGGCTGGGGCATCCACAACTGCGGCCACCACGAGGATGCTGGGGTCATCTGCACAGGTACCGGGCAGGGCATCACCCTCAGGGTGGGGAAAAACCCAGGGACATCCTGGTCTCTGAGCAGAAATGGCCTCAGAGAGATGCTGAGGTGCCCAAGGCTGCACAGGGACTGGGCTCTGTGCTGTAGGAGCATCCTTGCTCCTTACCCGCCCTCATCCTGGTGCTCCAGAGTAGCAACCCCACGCCAAGAGCCTGGAGCACAGCCGGGGTGGTGATTTGCAGGGGAAATGCATCTGCCATGCTGCCACTTCCCTCTGCCATTTCCCTGCTCTGCTGGCTGGAAAACAAGCTGCCCGCGTCCGGAAGCAGGCAGCGGCTGCCAGGGGCCGGGCACGGTGCCAGGCCCAGCCTGCCTCCCCTTCCCCTCCTGAAATGATGTATTCCTGCCATTCTCCACTGATTACTGTTTATAATGTTAATAATCCCCCTGAATTCCCTCATTATCATGGCTAATGACGGGAGCAGTAAGTGCCAGTGCTTTCCCTTTCCCACTATTAGCGGACAAAGGGGATGATGTAGGACAAAAGGGACAATTTTTTCAGGCTGGTCCTTTCCTCCCTAAACATCCCCATCCCCTCTGGCACCTCTTCTGGGCACGGACTCGGTGGCACCACCACGCCCAGACCTTGCTCAGAGGGGCAGGGGATAATGAGGCATAAAATGCAATGAATCCTGATGACAGAATCTCCCAGGTGTCACCTCTATCCCTCTGTGTCACCGCAGGACTGGACACATCCACCATCACATCCTTCACCACCTCGCTGGCCCTGGGCTCCGAGGAGACGCTCACAGCCACAGCCACAGGTGAGGAGGTTGGCAGTCACTCATCTGGGGAGAAGCTGTGCCCTCTGTGCCCTCTTGTGACCCAGCCTGGCCACCCCGGGGTCCTGCCATGCCTGGGTGATGCTCGGAGGGTGACATTGCCCATGGCAGGCTCTTGCCATGGGGCAGCCGTGGTGCTGGTGGCCTCTGGCACTGACCGGGGCAGGGGGTGCTGGATCTGGACCCCACAGTGTCCGTGTGTCCCCACATTTGTCCCAGCAGTGACAGACAGCAGGGACCAGCCCTCCCAGGCCACCGAGGTGGTCACCACCACGCTCCTGACCGTCGAGCAGGAAAGTAAGTGTGCAGCTGCTGCTGGTCCTGCACAGGCTCCACGCCCCTGGGGGAGTCACTCCACATCCCCAGGGCTCACCCCACGCCCCCAGGGCTCCTCCATGTCCCCAAAGGTCACCCCATGCTCCAAGTGCTCAATCCATGCCCCAGGAATTATCTCACATCCCCAGGGCTCACCCCACGCCCCCAGGGCTCCTCCATGTCCCCAAAGGTCACCCCATGCTCCAAGTGCTCAATCCATGCCCCAGGAATTATCTCACATCCCCAGGGCTCACCCCACGCCCCCAGGGCTCCTCCATGTCCCCAAAGGTCACCCCATGCTCCAAGTGCTCAATCCATGCCCCAGGAATTATCTCACATCCCCAGGGCTCACCCCACATGCCCAGGGTTTACTCCATGCTCCCAGGGTGTTCACCCCATGCCACTCAGGGGTTCATCCCACATCTCCAGGGATTACTTCAGGCTCACAGCGCTCACCCCAAGCTGCTCAGGAATCAACCCATGTACCCAGTGTCACCCCACACCACCAGGACTCACGCTGTGTCCCCAGGGGCTCAGCTGACATCCCCATGGTCACCCCATGCTCTCCAGGGGTTACCCCATAACCCAGGGGCTCACCCCATGCCCACAAGTTTTTACCCCACATCCCCAGGGGGTTGCACCCATATCCCCAGGGGTTACCCCAGAAACCGGGGGCTCACCCCACGCCCTCGGAGGGTCAGCAGGGGACACCGGACCCCCTGTGGAGCCCTGGTCCCCCCGGCGTCGTGGCACGCAGGTGGCGGCTTGCGGCTGGCGAACGGGAACGGGAGCTGCCGCGGGCGGGTGGAGGTGCGGCACCGCGGCACCTGGGGCACCGTGTGCGACGACGACTGGGACTTCCCCGACGCCCAGGTGGTTTGCCGGCAGCTGGGCTGCGGCACCGCCCTCGCCGCCACCGTGCTCGGCTCCTTCGGCTACGGCAGCGGGCCCGTGCTGCTGGACAACGTGGGCTGCGGCGGCGGCGAGGCGCGCCTGGCCGACTGCTTCCACCTGGGCTGGGGACAGCACAACTGCGGCCACCACGAGGACGCCGGGGTCATCTGCCGAGGTGAGAGCAGGGTCTGCAGGTCTCCGATGAAGCCCAGCTCAGTGAAAAGTCAATGAGAGAATGGGTACAGGGAGGATTTGGGCCACGCTCAGGCTGGTTGTGGGAAATGGGGTGGTGGGTGAATAATGAGCCCCCAGAGCTCGGGGTTTCTCCTGTGCATGGGGACAGCAGTGGCAGTCGGTGCCGTGGAGTGTGGGCACCCTCTCTGGTCTCCATTTGTGCACAGTGGCTGCACATCCCACCCCACATCCCTGCAGCTATCCACACCACTGCTGGGGGGCTCTGACCCAACCCTGTCCTGATGCCTGAAGAGGCCAGCCTAGAAACAGAGACTGGACAGGAGTAAGGGAATAAAGGTGGATATTTATGTGAAAGGCCTTCAGAGGCACACCCTGGGCAGGCCAAAGGCTGCACCCAAGATGGACCCCGAGTCACGAGTTCTTCACACTTTTATAGCTTTGGTCCATTTGCATCTCAACCCAATTTCACCAATTAAACTTTAGCTAATGATGGAATTTGCCCTCAGCTTGCCCCCCTTCTCAAGATGCTGGGTTACACATTTTGGGCCTAGGCCGGGCTGGGTGTCCTTGGAGAGCAGCCTGGAGAGGCTTTGTTCTGTCTGTCTCAGCATGAGAGAGCAGCAGCTCCCAGGCTGCAGGACACTGCAGAGTTACACACTGGGAATGCAGGATTGGAAAAATATAAAAGCTAAAACGTAAGGCATCAGTCCCTTGAGTCACTTTTGCCACCTCTCCTCCACCGCACCAGGTGCAGATGACACTGAAGACCATTTCCAAGAAGCCACTGCTACAACCACCACGTTGGCCCCAACTCATCCCAAGGAGGGTAGGTACTGGGGTGTCACCTGGGGACACAGTGCCAGCCCTGGGGATGCTCAACGCTAGAACAGGGTGGAAAAAGAAGTGGCTCAGAGAGAGGCACAAGATTTGGCAGTGCCTGGAGCAGCCTGCAGGAGGGGGAAAAACTGGTGGCAGAGTCATGGCCTCTCCTGGTGCCCCCAAGGCTGGTTCAGGCAGAGGTGATGGACATTGGGTGATGGACCTCAGGGTGGCGAGAGGAGGCGATGGACCAAAGGAACAGAGATTATTGTCTGTTCCTCCAACTTAGCATCCACCACGGTGCTCTGAGTGTCACGCCCAGCTCTCACAGATGGCCACCCACCTCAGAGAGACCAGGGCTGTCCAGGGCAGGCAGGGAGAGGGGGACACAGCCCCGGGGTGGGCACAGGCAGCGGCTGCCTCAGCCCATCCCCTCGGCAGGGTCCCTGCGCCTGGTGAACGGCAGCCACCGGTGCGAGGGGCGCGTGGAGATGTTCTACCTGTCGCAGTGGGGCACGGTGTGTGACGACGCCTGGGACCTGCGGGACGCCAAGGTGGTGTGCAGGCAGCTGGGCTGTGGCCACGCCCTGGCAGCCTGGGGGGAGGCACGCTACGGCCCAGGCACCGGCTACATCTTCCTCGACAACCTCAAGTGCAAGGGCCACGAGCCCTCGCTGCTGCGCTGCTCCCACATCCGCTGGGACGTCCACAACTGCGACCACTCCGAGGATGCTGGTGCTGTCTGTGACATCCTATGACCCTCCCGCAGGTAAGGGGGCACGGGGGTGCTGGAGGGAGCTGGTGGCAATGCCACAGAGAGGGCAGAACCCTGGCTGATGGTCTGGATGCTCTCCCTGAACTGGCTGGGCGCCCTGTGGGTGTTTGGGCGCTGAGGATGGGAAGAGCTGGGTGAGGACTGGGTTCTTCTCAGCTCCTGAAATAGTGGCTGAAGCTTCCCCCATCCCCCACCCCCAGACTGCCCCTTGGAAAAACAAAACTGCTTCTGGTGTGAAATGTGGTTGGTTTCAGCCATTTCTTTTAAGGGATGAGGAACGAAAAATGGATTTTCTGCTGTGAAAATGATGTTAAATTATACTCAGAAAATGTAAAAAGGGGGCTGAAATCACACCAGGATGTTCCAGTGGCTCTGCAGTGAGTTACTGCTGTTCTGCAATTTGCTTTGCAAGCCCTCCAGCAATCCCAATAGCAGCTTTTTCTTCCCATTTTGGCATCAGAAATACCAATTCCTCCCCCATTTCCATGCAGCAGAAATGCAGGCGTTGGATCTCACGCCATCTGCAATCCTTGTGCCTGTTTCACCTGTTTCTTCTGCAAACACTGTGGGGTTTAGGAGAGCTCGGATGAGATTTCCCTTCCTGGGGGGCTTCAGCACAGCCAGCCCATGCCCAAAAAATCCCCTGGGGAGTGGGAAAGGATGGGGCTCCCTGCAGCCCCCCCATTCTTCTCCATCCTGTGCCACACAGACGTGCTGGCTTTGGCTGCTCTGTCCCAAAAGCTCCATGCTCCGAGGTGCCCAGGGCAGGCAGGGAGCTGGCAGACAGGACACAAGCAGATGGAAAACCATAGGGAAGACCCCAAATCCCTTCCCAGAGCAAGGCAAGGGACCCAAGAGCCTGCTCCTTCCCCAGTGCTGTGCCTTTGGGGTATAAAGGCTGTTTTCCTCCCAGCTCAGGTGGAAAGACCCAGCCTGCAGCACCAGTCACCTTCACCGCCAAGTGTTTGATTCCCACTGGGACACCAGGAAAATGATCTCCGTGTTCTCATGGATGGGGTTCAAGGGTGGGGAAGGGCTCGTGCAGTGGCACAGAGCTCACTCCTCTGTTTGTGCAATTCTTTTGTTAATAAGAGACTGTGCATATTCCTGGGTTGGGGTTTTTTTTTTTTGGTTTTCCCATTTTTTTTTCTTATATGTGTTTGGGTTTGTTTTGTGAATAAATAAAAGCCCTTTGAAAGTGCTCTGAGAGCTGACTTGTTTTCCTGTCATCCCCTTAAGGCCCTGGGTAGAAGCAAACGCCTGGGGAAGAGGGGATGCCCCAAACCTGGAGGAGAGAGCTCAGTTCTTGCTGCCAAAAACTGGCCCAAATCCCTTGCTGACCCTCAAGCAGCCTTTGAGTCCCACCCAGCTGAGAGATCAGCTTGGACCTTTCCCCACCCCAGCTCTGGGGGTGGAACCCTGATGCCCACCAGGCTCAGGGGTGAGGTTGGATCCAGGTTTGGATTTGTTCCCAGTGGGATTTGGCAGTCATATGGGGCTGTGGGGTGGCCCTGGCCCCACGCTCAGGCTCCTGTTGGCTGCTTCTCTTCCACTTCCCATGGGCAGAGCTTCTCCAAGTCCAGATTTCCATCAGTGGGGAAACTGAGGCACGGAAACATCTTCCAGGCAGGCTGTGGCAGCACAGCTGGACAAGGGCTTGCTGGGACCCTGGGAGAGGGTGGGGAGGTGGTGAACAAAATCCTCCTTTCCCTGCGTTCCCAGCTCCTGCACGCTCCACTGCCCCTCACTTCCCGTCTCGCCTCCTGCCTCCAGGACAGCTGGGCAATGCCTGGGTCCTGCTGGGAGCAGGAGGGGGACAGAGCTGTCCCCAGCAGCTCCCAGGCCATCCCCACAGCCCACGCCAGCTGGGGATGGGTCAGAGGGTGCTGTGGGCTCCTCCAGCTTTGCCGTCCCCTCCCTGTGGCTATGGGAGGGGGGCTGGTGGCCAGGAGCTGCTCTGGGAGCTGCTGCCTCTTGGGGTGTCACAGGGAGGATGATAAGAAAGGCTGGATGGGTTTTCCCTGTTTTTCTTGGGGATTCTGCCTTGAGCTGGCAAAGCAGGGCTGGTTTTTGGTGTTACCCCACACCCTGCTCATCTTGGCTTTGTGCTGGGAAGAGCAGATCCTGGTATCCCGAAGTTTCTCCCTTTCACAGCTGACAATCCGGCAAGCAAAGGGTTTCCAGCCAGGAAAGACAGCAGCTGCCTCCCTCGCCTTGAAGCCTTTTCTCCTGCAGCCAGCTCGGGATGGGCTGGGATCCACAGGGATCCCAGCCTGGGCATCATCTCCTGTTCCTCTGGGAGCAGGGAGGGACAGGCAGGGTGGGAGCAGGGTACCGGCATGGGGATGTCCTGGGGCAAGGAACAGGGGGATGGAGGCTGCCCTGGCTCTGCAGCAGGGCAGCAGCACAGGGAATGCTCTGGAGCTCAGTAGCAGCACAGGGAATGCTCTGGAGCTCAGTAGCAGCACAGGGAATGCTCTGGAGCTCAGTAGCAGCACAGGGAATGCTCTGGAGCTCAGTAGCAGCACAGGGAATGCTCTGGAGCTCAGTAGCAGCACAGGGAATGCTCTGGAGCTCAGTAGCAGCACAGGGAATGCTCTGGAGCTCAGTAGCAGCACAGGGAATGCTCTGGAGCTCAGTAGCAGCACAGGGAATGCTCTGGAGCTCAGTAGCAGCACAGGGAATGCTCTGGAGCTCAGTAGCAGCACAGGGAATGCTCTGGAGCTCAGTAGCAGCACAGGGAATGCTCTGGAGCTCAGTAGCAGCACAGGGAATGCTCTGGAGCTCAGTAGCAGCACAGGGAATGCTCTGGAGCTCAGTAGCAGCACAGGGAATGCTCTGGAGCTCAGTAGCAGCACAGGGAATGCTCTGGAGCTCAGTAGCAGCACAGGGAATGCTCTGGAGCTCAGTAGCAGCACAGGGAATGCTCTGGAGCTCAGTAGCAGCACAGGGAATGCTCTGGAGCTCAGTAGCAGCACAGGGAATGCTCTGGAGCTCAGTAGCAGCACAGGGAATGCTCTGGAGCTCAGTAGCAGCACAGGGAATGCTCTGGAGCTCAGTAGCAGCACAGGGAATGCTCTGGAGCTCAGTAGCAGCACAGGGAATGCTCTGGAGCTCAGTAGCAGCACAGGGAATGCTCTGGAGCTCAGTAGCAGCACAGGGAATGCTCTGGAGCTCAGTAGCAGCACAGGGAATGCTCTGGAGCTCAGTAGCAGCACAGGGAATGCTCTGGAGCTCAGTAGCAGCACAGGGAATACCCTGGAGCTCGGCAGAAGCAGAGAGGATGCTCNCAGGGAATGCTCTGGAGCTCAGTAGCAGCACAGGGAATACCCTGGAGCTCGGCAGAAGCAGAGAGGATGCTCTGCATTTCAGTAGCAGCACAGGGGATGCTCTGGAGCTCGGTAGCAGCACAGGGAATGCTCTGGAGCTCGGTACCAGCGCGGGGGGTGGGGGGGGTGCCAGGGGTGCCAGAGCATCCCACCACGGGACCACAGCCAGGCTGCAGCGGCTGCGTGGGAGCCGGGATAAGCCGAGTTCCTGCCCAGCTCCCATCCTCTTGCCGACGTCAGCTGTTTCCCGGCGCCCAGAGCAGCTGCAGCTCCACACGGGTCGATGTCATCGATTAGTTCCTCTCCCCGTCCCTGGAGAGGGGATGGTGTGGGGGGTAGCGGGGAGGAGAGAATAAATATTTCAGCAGGTCCAGGCAAAAGCTGGGGTTATTTTGAGGCTGGGATTTATGGGCTATTAGGAATAAGGAATGAGTCTGTGCTGGGGAAAAGAGACCCATTAATCCAGGCTGAAGGAGCACAAATGAGCAAGGGGAAATGGAGGAGGCTTTAATTATTTTGCCACGTTCTAGAATAATAAGCTGGCCTCTGGCTGGGCGCTGGTGTGGGGCTCAGGAGCTTGGCTCCCCGGGAACGCGGGCAGGTGAGGGGACACTCACGATTAAATCCCCCCTAGCTGTGCTGGGAGGGATGGGCAATCCCTTCTGGGACCAGTATGAGACCAGTACAAGCAGTGCTCCTGGCTGGGACGTGGTGGAGGATGCCCTGCTGGTGGGGGGAGGCTGCAGACTGCAGGGATGGCAGGAGGGGCCCGTGGGTCAGTGCCCGGTCCCAGGAGTGCCCTTCCCGGGCTGGGCCAGCCCCGCCACCGCCGTGCCCCGTTAAGGCAATCCCGCCTGTGCCTGTAACCGGAGGAGCTGGGCACTGTCGGGCACAGGGTGAGTCAGTGCCGGAGGCAGCCCTGGGCCGGGGAGCATCCCTGGCTCTGCTGCTCCCAGCACCACCTGGCTGACCTTGGGCTCTGCTCTGTTGCCCGGCTCACTGCGCTCCCCAGCTCACTGTGCCCTCCCCTGCTCTCCTTGCTGCCTCTGCACCCCCCCGTGTGCCTCAGTTTCCCTGGGGGACACTGGGAGGATGGTCCTGGCTCACCCCTTGACACCCCCGGGGAGCTGCAGGGACCCGGCTGCCCTGGCTGGAGGGGCATTCCTCACCCCGTGGGGGCACTGAGATTTGCCCCATCCCCTCCAGTCAGAAATCCTGGGAATGTGGACACCCACGTGCCAGGGATGCGGGGCAGGGACAGCCTTGGACCACCTCCTCCTCCTGCGAACGAGGACGTGAACTCCCTGCGGCATCCCTGCGGCACTGCAAGCCTTGTCCCCTTGCGAGCGTGGCCCCGGGTGCCAAGGTCACCCAGCGGGACCGGGGTGGGAGCAGGAGCCGCTCGCCACACCGCACCCCAGCGCCGGCAGCACCGTCCTCCTTCCCCGCTCCTGCCGGGCCTGCCGCCGCGGCTCCCGCTGACGTCACCCGCCGGAGCCAGCAGCTATTTTGGGAACTGCAAAGTCACTGGCGCAATTAGTCGGCTGGCAAAGGCAGCGGGGGGACCGCGGGGACGGCTGCTCCCCACGCTGTGTCGTGCCGTGCCGTGCCGTGCCGTGCCGGGGGCTGCGCGGCCACGGCCCACGGGCACCGCCAGCTTCCCTCCGCCAGGNAATTTCATGTCGCTCCCCTGGCAGGAGCCTCCCCACGTGGGCTGCCGAGCGCTGGCGAAAGCCAACTCGCTGCCGCCTCGCTGCCACCGCTCGCGTTTTTGGAGAGAGGCAGGAGAGGGATTGTCCGCCAGCCGCGCTCCCCAGGGCGATGCCGCGGGCCGGGGGCTGCCCTGCGGCTGGGAGAGGGGTCCGGCTCTTCCCCGGTGCTCTGCTGCCAGCTGGGAGCTTGGTTTAATCCGCTCTGCATCCTCCTGGAAACGCCCTGTTGGCCCCGTGGCAGCGGTGGGGGTGAGGATGGGCTGCTGTGATAGTGGGGGGACACTCCTGTCCCCGGGGCACAGCACAAAGCGACAGTGGGGTTGTGCCATGCAGTGTCCTTGAGCCTGGGGGTGTGGGGACAGTCAGAGGGCACAGCTGGGGTGCTCAGTCTGCTCCCCAGTGCTGTTTGGTTTCTCTGCCCACCCTCCCGGTAACCTCCAGGTGATGGCCAGAGGGGATGTGCACAGAAATGCTGGGAGAAGCTGATCCTGGCAGGCTCCAAACACCTCAAAACTGGGGCTCAAAAAATCCTTTTAAAAACCTCCAGGTTTTTCCATGTGACCTGACATCTCTTTCAGTCCCATCCCCCAGGAAAAAAACACCCCAAATCCTTTCTCCCACCGCCTGGAGAGGTGCCATAGCAGGAGTTGGTGCTCAGTTCCCCTGATCCCATCTGGGGCTTTGGGCGGGCAGACCCTCAGGGCCAGATCCAGATGGATCCATGGGCACGGCAGAGGTGATGGGGGTTGCAGACTGACCCCCACCCTGCTCGGAGCCCCGATTTGCCCCCGGAGGGGGGGTCCCTTCCTGTGCTGCAGCTGGAGGAGACTCTGGTGGTCCTGGCGTGGGGATAGACAGCGATGAGCGGGACCATGGGGTGTCTCCGGGGTGCCAGGGGCTGCGGGAGGGCGGGGGGAAGGCGGGGAGCGTGTGTTCCCCCCGGGCTGGGGGAAGAGGCCGCGGCGGTGGGGCTGGGAGCGCTNGCAGCAAGCGGCTCGCTGTGACAGCCCTGTCCCTCCCGCCTCCGGCTCCTCGCCTCCTCCTGGGGGCCAGCATGCTGATGGGGGGGTGATGTCCAGGTTGGGGGGTCCCGCTGCTCCCCCGGTC
>VWZT01011290.1:0-85920 GCA_013397055.1 Pachycephala philippinensis | reverse complement strand
TTCATCATTTGTCCCTGCCACTGGAGGAACTGAGCAGAACACTAACTGTGCTCCTGCCCCATCAATCACTTGACCCAGAGCCCTGAAGTCCCTTTTAATTGCCCTGGTGCTCTTCTTTTCAATCTCATTACTGCCAGCCTGGAGTATCAACAATGGGTAATAATCAGAAGGCTGATTCAGCCCAGGGAGTCTCCTGGTGACATCCCATACCTGGACCCCAGGGAGGCAGCAGACCTCCCTGTGTGACAGGTCCAGTCAAGGCCCTCTATTCCCCTCAGAAGGGAGTCACCTACTATGACTACCCTTCTTTTCTTTTTGATGCTAGAGGCAGTGATCCTTCTGACAGATGAGATGTAATTGGGAGGCTCTCCAGGCAGATTAATTTCTTCGATGCCATCTGTCTGACCCTCTGGATCCAGGGCCCCACACCTATTCTGAAGTAGCACCTGGGTGGGGGTCAGGAGGAATTTTTATTACCTCACCGAGGAGGGACCCATTTCCACTCCCCTTCATCAGCTAGGTCCCCTCCTTCTGCCTGCTGGTATGAGGCATGGGAGTCCTCTGACTCCTGGTAGGCTTCTCTCAGGGATGGAAGCGTCAAACTCCACCAGTCTATTTGCCTTTCACTTTCCCTAATACTTCTTAGTTTTTCTACTTCCTCCTTAAGCTCAGCCACCAGACAGAGGAGATCATTTACCTGTTTGCACTGCAGGCAGGCATCTTTTGCACTGTCCCCTGGTACTACTGACAGGCTCAAACACTCCATACAGTAAGAGACCCTTGCTAAAAAAAGCAAAAAAAACCCAACTGAAATCAAGCAAAATAAAATAAAAACGCCACTAGCAGGAGGATGCTTGCAACCCTGCCTGCTTGCCTGTGTGAACTGCCACGCAAACTGCTGTGCCATGCTCTCAGACAGGTGCCATGCCCCTGTTTGCCGTGCTCCGGGTCGCTGCATTCCCTAGAGCTTCCTTTTAATTGCACCTCCAATGGCCGGAGGAAGCCCTTCAAGGGGCTTCCCAAGCAAGGAAAGCTCCTGCCCAGCTCCCTTTTAATCGCAGCTCTGATGGCCGGAGGAAGCCCCGCCCTGAACCTGAATGTCATTTGTCTGATAAGGTGACAAGATAAAACAGAAAGTAACCCTGCACTGACTTATTTTATAATATGTAATCCACAATTTACATTAACTCAGAAGGTTATAAGTTATACTGTTTCTTTAAAGGCACTCAGAGGAATAACACATTCCTCTAGTGATTTGTTAGTATCCTTAATTTGCATTTCTAATGAAAAGTGCAAAAAAGCCGTGTCTAGATCTTCCTCATTTACTGTTTTTTGTAATTTTGGTTGTTTCCCAGAAATATTGTTTGCCAGGGGCTTGTTGGTATACAAAATGCCTGGACTTTGATTCTGATATCCCATATGGTCTGCCTTGGTTTCCCAAATGCTTACCGCAGCGAAACCTATTTTCCTGGCAGCCGCAGAGGCCTTTAACTAGCCTTTATACTAGCCACTTTCCATTGTTCAGAGATGGCTCATTTTTTTCTTGTTATTTTGGCGTATAACTATGAACAGGTGTCAATAGGTGCAAGGAAGCATGTGGTGTCAGTGTAGTGAGGCTGTCACAGAAGATGGACTTCTCTCCTCTTTTCCTGGAGAACAGATGTCCTTTGCAGTGTTCTGCAGGTCTTCCTATCTCAATCCTATTGATACCTGGCATCTCTGCCTAATGGCAAAAGCTCCACCAACTTCTGAATGGGCATTCTGCCACCCAAACAGATGGTCCTAGAGTCAGGAAGCCCAAAAAAATTGATGTGGATGTAATATATTTTTAAAGGCCATAATCCCAGCTGGCCACATGGAAATGGTTGCCCTTTCTCTGCTCCTGTAACTATTATTCAGACAATACATTACTGATACTTTGCCTTTGATCTGGATTATTATTTCAAATCGCATTGCATAAATTTCATTAAACATTAATTTTTCTCGTATATACATATATATGCATATATATGTATACAATCAAATGGAATTAATTTGCAGCATTTAGCAAGTGGGTGACTTACAACTTACTTACGTCATAATACTTAGCAGTTATGCAATCATTTAACATTCCAAATTCTTCATATATTCAACTCACATATTCATTAATTCATATTCAACATCTATATAATCAATCAAGGTCAAGGTAATCAATGTAAACACACACAGTAGAATAAATAAAGTTAATATGTGTCAAAATCTATGAAAATTTTCATGCCTTTATTTGCTGAAAGCTCATTTGAATTATTACAGTAGTTGATGTCTTCTTCATATTCTGAATCATCACACAGAAGTAATGAAATGAGATTCTATATAACCCTTTATAAGGAAGGTAGAATAGATGAGACTTTGAATGTTTTCCTCCTTTTGACGCTATAAAATTTCCAAAGAAGCATTAGTTTAAATCCATTCAACTCTTTAGGAACTATTCATTAGGTAACATTTACATATTTGTGCTATATCATTCTACATTAACCAATTATACATTCAATTACTTATGCAATTGGTTGTTGCAGTTTTAGTGCATTTAAATTTACATTAAGAATGCAATGACTTAGGCAATTATATACAGAGGACGTTGAAGTGAACTTACTAAGAATTTCAAAATTTATTTTTCAAAGAATGCTCATTATTGCAGACATCCAATAATCAACTCCTAGTTCACTACAGAAACTGGAAACCTCTAGAATGATCTGTTCTGACATTTTCTCTCTCTTCCAGCAACTAAATTAATCTGTTTTGCTTTTGTACACAAAGTCTCACCCATCTTTCTTTCAAGAAACTAGCACCAAATTATGTCTACTACACTATTAGTCACAAATATGAAGTATGTCTTTATTGTCATGTTATGCTGCAACAAGGTTTTAAATACATTATCTCTTGGAGTATACACTTTTCAGAATGGCTGTTACAAGTTCTCCTTCAAGTGTATAGGTAGTAGCAGATGCAGAAGTAATTTGAATTGGGCAAATATTTCCAAAGATGAAAATTTCCCATGTGGTTTCATTATCATAGACATAGGATTTAAGTTCCAGTAGTCAGATTTATTGTTGCTAAAAATCTCCAGTTGAAAAAAGATGGATTTCTGGAAAAGGACATGACCTATTCCACCATTTTATTTCCTTAGCATAACTGATAACAGCTGTCATTTTTATCTGAGAGTGTAGCATGTCCTCAGGGGTAAGTAACAAGAACAAAAGACTGCATAATAAAATTGTATCTGTGGTGGTGTAATTGCCATAAAAAGAAAGATAATACTGAAATAAATATGAGCTATAGGAAAATACAATAATGAACTATAACAAGGTAAATGAAAGACTACCGGGGGAATAAAAGATGGAAAAGAAGACCTGCAGTTGTCAGACAACCCCACCAATCACTTGATTATATCATGGTATCAACAGAAACTCCATTTGCAGAGAAATCAATCTGTCCAGCTTTATTTCATAGCAGTCTCACAGCTGTATTCTTATCTATGATTTATCCCCAATAAACATCAGAAAAAGCCAGGGTATGTCAGTTGATATAATAACATGTACTCCACCAGAACATTTTTGGCATACTTAAGTGAATCCAAGGAAAATCAGTTGTTTCTAACAATCCAAGAATAACCACCTGCCTGAAAACAAGAGAAGTAGCTGGAGACTATAGATAATTATAGATTTATTTAAAGTTGTGGTTTTTTTCCAGAAGGCTAACAATATACATGGAGTAAGATTAATCCAAATCTGCCATTAAGAATATTATGAAGGTCATGGGACCATAGATACAAGACAGAGCAGCACTTGCAGACCTTGAAGGCTTGAGGGAGTTTGTGACTTATGGAAGATAGAGTGAATGTGCTGTTAGCCTAAAAATATTGACATAATACTGAATTCAACTGCTTTATAGAGCTTTACAAATCTTTTTGCTACTACTGCTAGTCGGCTGAAAGGTGTAAAATAATTAAAAGTGGTAAAAAAAAGGATGGAATAGAAAAAATAAATCTATTAGATAATTTACAATCAGGGCTAACAATACTTCAGGGTATTTTGCTAAAGGACATAAACACGGCAATCTTTTTAAAAAATGTCCGGGCATTCAGAAGAGGGTCAGCATGGATGTTAGTATATTATTTCTGTCTGCTTCCAAGGAAGCCTTGTCTTCAGTGGGGTTCAGATGCCCACATTGTTTTGTTACTTCTGGCTAAAATTAGGATATCTGTGATCATATTTACATCTATACTGCTTACTTGAAAGTTGGTAAATTGTTTAATTGAGGAGCAGTGGAGGACACATCAGGTCATACTGGAGACAGCAATTCAACCCTGCTCTTTTCAAGTCTTTCTTTCCCGAGAAGGTATTTATACCCTTTAATAAAAACCAGCTTTCAAATTTCTAATTAAGGTAATCTAGGTTAACAGCATGACACAGTAAGAGGACTCTGCAGGTGAAATTATAAAGCACATATAGGACTTGCATTGCTATTTTCTGAAAGTTGTCTCTGATACCAATCATTAAAGAACGCATGTTTTACCCTCCTAATTTTATTAATGATTATTGACTTATTTTAGTGGATTTCTGAATTATATGTTCTGTATAGTCACCATAACAGTGGCTAAATATATTCCAGCATAAAGACACATCACAATAAGAAATGGTCTTTATAATTTTTTTTCTCTTCAGGTCATTTATTGCACAGTGCCTCTTTCTCTCAATAAATAGCTCAGGTAGAGGTTGTTGTGTCAGTGATAGTAGGCTGCCCAGGTACAGTAATGAGCTCACAGCACAGGGTTTTTCATAGTAACGTGGCTTTCACATGGTCCTCTGGGAAGAATAACGTGCTCTTACTGAGGGTTTTATTTGCTCTGCTGATGGTTATTTCACAGTAGCTACTGCATGCTTGACAACTAGATTTTTGTTTGCATTCCTGTCATAAATTCCTGAAAAGACAAGATTAATTCTTTGTCTGTGTTTCTAGATTTACTAAAGTGAAAAGAAGAAATCCTATTTTCATTTCAGCGCTCCACAAAAGAAGTAAACTTAGAGAAGTTTGCATTAGCACTATGACCTTCTGTTGGGAAAGTGATTCTTAAGAGGAGTCCTGCCAGCCAGATATATGACAGGGAGCTCAGTGTCTTTGTGGTTTTAATACTGAGATGTAATTTAGTAAACTATGCTACAAGTGTATGCAAAATAAATGCCAACTTTTTTTAATACTTGTGCATGTGCAAAGACCGAGGCCATGGGGTGATAGAAATCCACATCATTACCTACATCCTATAGTACTGATTGTGAAGTTATGTATTAGAGGGGCCACCACCAGAGGAAAACACTTCCCTGAATTTGGTATGGTAATGTTAGCTAACAAATATGTTCAGTGCTGAGAAGCCAGAAAAAGCCTGCATGATTGTACAGGTGAAAATACACAGCACAGAAAATAAAATGGATTTGGAACATCATCATTCCAGTTCTGACTTATTAAAGATAACTTTAAAAAAATAACCAGGAGACCTGCATATCAAGCTATACTGTTTCTTTTTCACAATTTCTATCCAAATATTCCTAAATGTAGGAGCCCCTATGAAAGTCTAAAAAGGTCTCCTTAAATATCAGCTTTCAAATATTGCCATTATGTTGCAATTCCTTTTAGCCCAAAGGTTGTCACTGTCATACAAAAAAATACTCCTTGCTTTGTGTTATTTAAATTAATTTTGAAATGTTCACTTATAATTCACTTCCCTCTCTGTTTTGAGTGATGAAAGAAAAAGTATTTTTTTGCACTCTGTTTGATTGTTCCTTATGCTTAGGAAAGGCATTGCTAGGGGCAGCTGAGTTTATGGGAAAATGGCCATTTGTGTTGCCATGACAAATGTCAATTTCAGTGAGAAGTATACAGGATTGAATACACCTTTCTTGTAGTAAAGAACCATTCAAACAAAACCAAATCCAAACCAAACAAACAGAAAACCCACCCCAGATCAACTCCAGTCCACCCAGCTTTAGCTCTGAAAGATCACAAGAATGACTAGAAATAACCATCTCAAGAGTAATAAATAATATCACTGAATAATAAAATAAATAAAATAATAAGGTAATAAAAGTTATTGGTGTAAGAGTCTAAAATACATGTCTGTCCTTCAGTCTAGTTTTTTTTTGCTATCTAAGTGTACCTGGAAAGCTAGAATCTACCAAGAAGAAGCAGCAGATATGGAGATAAGGCTGGATTTAGGTTACCAGTGTAAGTCTCAGTGCAAGAAAGATGACGTAAGACTCTGGGAAAGCAGTTTAATCAAGCATGAGAAACAGAAATTCTGGGAAAATTACAGTCCTTCAGAAACACATGGAACATAACACAAAATTGTGCTGGGCCATTTCAGCCTACATGCAGAAACTTGCCTACCTTCTTTTTTTTTTTATCTTACGTAATTGTCATCATGAGGTGAAGCCAAATAGGTTGTGGTTAAAAGCTTCAGCAGGTAAAACAGAGAAAAAATTAATATATCTCTCTAGTGTGCATGAAGTTTCCAACAAAACTATTATTTCAACAAAACTTCCTGAAAATACTTATAACAAATATTTTCCTACATATTAACTCATTATAATTA
The DNA here is from genome assembly GCA_013397055.1 of Pachycephala philippinensis. Classification (NCBI taxonomy): domain Eukaryota; kingdom Metazoa; phylum Chordata; class Aves; order Passeriformes; genus Pachycephala; species Pachycephala philippinensis. The sequence goes on along the minus strand of VWZT01011290.1, from coordinate 79,295 downwards.
TGTTAATACTTAGCACTATACTATATAAATCGAAAGAAAAACGCATTTCTGTTATAAAGAATTGTAATATTTTATTTTCAATTTATTAAGACATATTAGACTTGCTATACAAAATTTATAAACCTTTTGAGCTGCATCCAGATTGAGGTATTGTGTCCTGTTCTCCCATTCAACAGATGCTTGGCTGTGAGTTCTGATATTAAGTCTTGAATGAAAGTTTCTTGAATTGAATTCAAGAAAATTGTCTATTTTTCTTTAGAAATTTACATGGAATTATAATTTCCTGTGCATTGTGTCAGACCAGCAACACAGGCATCCGACTAGTTACTAGGTAGTGACAGAAAGAAAAGGTCTTGGAATTTGACATAGCATGCCTTCATTTGAAAGCAGTAGCATCTAAAAAAATTAGAAAAGTTGAGGAATTGTGCAGCCTGCACTAGAAACTTGCCTAGGTATCCTTCGAGAGGAAGTGATTGTTTTGTAAAAAGTAAAGCAGCAGTATTATGTCACCAATTTCCATATTTTGTTGCAGTTTCAGGTAAATTTCCTCAAAACTTTTTATTAAAATAGCTGAAAATCCTTTTGATGCATATTTTTGATTAAAAAAATAAATCCTTATAAAAGATCCATCTTGAGGATCTCATATATAAGGTCTCTGAATAACTTGTTTTAATATTCCTTTTAAAATATTGTTCATCTTTTAAGTCATGGTGGAATAGCTATTTTATAAATTTTTGATTATGAAGAGCTGAATTGCAAGGAATACTCCTCCATTCTTGCCTAATCCAAACCTCTGGGGGAATTATAGCTGCTACCTGGAATGAAAAGAGGTTTCCTTGCTATTATTTAATCATCTTATCTGTTATCTATTATCTGCAGTAATAAGAGCAAAGTTCAAATGCTGTAAGTCCTTCTTCAAATTAAATACCATTAACTTTAGCCTCACATCAGATTTTCTTGAGATGTCTAAAAATAAATGCCTTCCTTAGATATCTTCAATAGGCAATTCATCCTCACTTGCAAGTAGAGACTCTGGAATAAAGCACTGTGCATGAAACATAGAAAACGTTACAGTACAGTAATGCAGAAATATTGCATTCATTTCTGAGAGAAATAAAATATTTTCTCATTATATTTGGGGAATTTGCTTGATAATGCAGTTTCTTTCACCTTTCTGGTATCAATGATAACATCACTTTCCTTCCAACCTGTTTAAATCCTATCCATTCCTGATTTCATCAGTGGAAAATTCTGTCTCAAAGTCTTGAAGTGCCTACCTGTCCCAAGCTCTTTATAAAGGAGTATCTGTAATTCTAGAAGAAAACAACCGATCAGAATTCCTCTTTTCTGTCTACTTGTGACGATTCCCCACATGCTATTCATTCATTCAGTTCATCATTATTAACTGAATTTCTCAAATTAATTAGAAAGGTTTTTTTCAGGTTTTGGGCCAATTTATGGTTAGCCTTGATGCATAAATTAATGGGATATTTAAACCTGACAGTGTCTTAGAAAAAGGAAAAAGCTGTGATCCATCTAAAGGTTCTCAAAAACACGTTGCAAAAGCAGTCAGAAAGTGCCTCCAACAGGATTATCTAACACTGATGGACTATCAGAGATGGAACTTGGCTATGCCTCATCTCATCTCTGTGCACTGGCAAAAATACCTGGAGCTATCTCCATGCAGCAGTAAGGCTGCCCAGCTTATTATTTAATATTATACATTCTGAAAATATAACATCTCTAGTCTCTATTATTTGGATTGTATTATGTGACCTTTCCTTCATGGTAAAATCTCTGACTTCTATAGACCAAGGCAGATGTAACCTACAGTTCTGTTGGGTTTTAAGCCTCCTGTTGCAAAATAATATAAAAAAGATGAGTAAATAAAACACCTCTAAACATGATAATTATTGTTATTATTTAAAAACAGAGACAAAAAAGACACCTTTCCAAAAAAAAGGGAAAATTACTAAACTACTGTCTTTTAAAGGAAATTTTAAACAAGTGACTCCATATTTTCAAATATTCTCATTCATCAATATTCTGTATGCCTGACTGCAAATGCAAGATATTGTTGATTACATTTCCTACTGAGGAACAAAATTCTGATAAAAATATAGCCCAGAGTAACTTGAAAAAAGCTTTAGTGAAACTGCCATCTAGTACCAGGAACAGTGAGTCTAGCATTTTCACTGTGTTCTCACTTGAACAGAAACAGCAGTTTCTCTGAGACTGTTAAAGTCAGAAATATTTGAATCAGATCTCTTCAGTTTGTTTGACCTTAACTGCTGCACAGTTTCTTTTTTTGTCTAAGCTTCAGATACCTGTATTCAGAGATATTTATGTGCCTAGTTTGCAGAGAAGGCCAGCTTTTATCTTTGTTGGATGTCTGGTTCTTCTGTGTGAAATTCCATTCACAAAATATGCATATAAATTAGCTGGACAGATCACATCCTTACAGCAATAAATTCTTAAATTTTATGTGTATTTATGACTCTTTTGGAGGACTACGAAAGCTCCAAGGAACATTTCAACAAGGAAATTGAGTGTGACTAGTACACTTAATTCCTGTAGAAACCTTTCAATCACTCATTTTTAATTCCTAAGAAATAGCTGCTACAAAATAATTTAAATACCTTTAAATTTATTAGAAAGAGTAAAATATTTTCTGAGGTAAATGTTGACAGTTATCCTGACTTTTTGGATTGTTATCAATTGCTCTTGCTGCCAATTTACACAACAGAAAAATGTGTTTGAATCTGAATCCTTGCTAGTCAAGAATAGTAAATAGTAATTCGTGAAGCATGGGAAATACAGCTAGTGAGAAAGATTACTTTGTATATAGAAAATGTTCAGCACAGGGGAATTAGTGAAAAATCAAACAGACAATTCGCGTGAGAATTTTGACAGTTAGTTGGGCAAAATTCCCTAAGTGGACAAAATCAAAGTGAACCATATGGAAAAAGAATTCTTTACAGAAATTTCTGAAGAAGCTGTGTCAGTATCTGAGTCTTAAATCTCTGTGATGAAGAAATCCACCTTCTACACCCTCTGTGCATCCATGTACACACTAATTTTCTTAGAGATCTGCTAGCCATATCAGGGAGCCTCTGAAAACACTGATGGCAAATCACAAAGTGCTGAAGTGCAGTGAGGAAATACTGTATAACTCTCACACAATGACCCATACCCGAGTGTTCAAATAATCACAGTAACAACAATTATTAATATACTTATCTAATAGGATTTCTGCACCACCATGCAATTCTTACAAAGCTAGCAAATTAGAACAAACACATAAAATTTTTATTGTCATTTAAGATGTTGTATATAGTTGAACTACACAGGCGGACACAAACTTTGACACTACAGAATTTTGTTAAAAAAGGATTTCCCTCAACCTTTCCATTGAAGTTAAAATAAATATATTTTATTTTGCCAGGTTACTATATCAATAACAATTAAATAGTTTATTTCCAACATTCTTCGTGGTCATCCTACACCTAAGAAAACTAAATAAAATTAAAAACAAACAAGCAATCAAACAAACTCAAAATTTTTTAGGCTCTCCCACCCTCCATGACTCTGCTGACTTTGCTGCTGAGGTCCTGTAACTCTGAAAATCCATTTTATCCTGATACACTTGGGATATTCTCCCTCTGAAGCTCAAATTTATCAAGTTCCCAGTAGAAAGGAATATGTATAATTAACAATAAAACAGATTTCCAAGACTGACAGTCACATGTATAAAGTTTTTAACCACATAACCTTATGCCTATTGAAATGCTCACCTTTGTGGGAGGGAAATCTCAGATTCATGTTACATCTCTCTCAACAGTGGAGGGGGAATAAAAGGAAAAAGTTACCATTGTTATAGTAGGGGAATAAAAACAACAACACAGAGCAACCACAGACTGTCATTCATTAAGAGACTAGATCAGCAGATAATGAAAACATAAGTATTTCTACTACAGTAATTTACATCACCTGTAGACTTTGCTCAATTTTTTTGCTTTCTTCAAACAGTGGGGACTGTCAAGAAGTTTTTTAGTCATTTTTGTAATTAATCTCCTAAAAGACTTTATACTGTACATCGGAAAGTTACAAACATTTAAAACACTGAGACACTAAGATCAAATTTTACTTTCAGTGTGAATTGTACCAGCAAACAATTAACCAGGTAATTCCTGGTCAACCAAGTAATTAACAGGTAATAGACTAGAATTTTACTCTTGTGGTATATCAGCTGATGTCCCTTGCATACCCCGACATAATGCCCTCAGACTACAAGTGACAGGATTGGAAGTTTGTAGTCATTACATCTTTTAGGCAAATTACAAGTGGAGATGTTTGAGGGAGCTGAATTAAAGAAAGACACTGAAGCAGAAATATTTTAGTATGTCTGTAGGTGATGTTAGGATCAAGAGCAAAGTTGCTGTACTCCCTGTATGAAAGAGTCACAGTCAAATGCACACTAATACTGCTTTTTAAGGGGGAGGAAAAACCATTGGAGATGCAGCGGCTTGGATCAAGTGATAAGAAGGAAGTATTAATAATGGAGAGAAGAAAAAAATTCAAAATTTGTTAAAAGTAGTGTAACCAGAGGAAATTTTGTTGGAAAGAAGAAATTCAGCATTCATGAGGAGGCGGGTTTGATGTGGGAGGATCAGAAGAGGAAGTTTATAAAAACACTCATAGCTGAGGGAAGACTGCAAAGGTTGAGCATTGGAGTTGAGAAAGAGGACTGTATTGGTCATAGCTCCAAATGGTAATTTTATCTATGTTATGAAACTAATGGGGAAAAAAAAGTAATACAAAGTGACCCAGTCATAAAGAGATCTCTGAACTGCAGGCTCTCTGCTTTCTATTTCATGTTTTGGAAACAGTGCCAACTAATATATTTTTGTAATTCTGTGGTTCACAATTTGCTTCATATGTATCTATGTTAATGATTCATCCAATCACATAGTTTTAATTGGCTAAAGAAGCCTGTACATTCCTTGACATACCTTCCTAGGCTCTGTGGTAATTAGTCTTTTCTTGCTTTTTTAACAAGGTGTGTTTGTGTATGTGTATGGATAGAGTTATATTTTGAAGAGAATTTATGTAATCAGATTTGAATGTACTTGATACACTTTGAAAAGAAAGAATTGAAAAGTCTCATTATGTATGCTGAGGCAGGGGGTTTACGTCTTTTACATTTCAGTGATTATCTTTCACACATTAGGTACATTGTAAAACTACACTTGAAAATACTGCTGTGAAGTGGAAAGATTCAGAGCATAATTGTAAGGAAAACATTGTTAGAATCAGGCATGATTGAATAAATTTGGAAATATACCAGTCCAATATTTCAAGAAAGTACAGAAAAGTGTTTGGTCTGTATCAAGCATTCTGTCTTTTGGAACTGATTTGGGGCTTTGAATAATATTATTGGATCTTTAAATCTATGGTCCATCAAGCCAAAATTCTTATTTTAAAAGTGGGTATCAGAATAAGCTCAGTTTGTTATTCAGGAAACAACATCCTTCAGTATGTGAAATAAAAACAAACAAACGAAACCACAAAGCACCTTGTTTCTTTAAGCTGGTGGTACAATGTAGCACGTACAACTGGCTGTATTGGGTCATGTTGCACAAAGCTATCACATTCAAAAGCTATTTTTGAACACTCACTGCCAGTGGGTTGTTACCTACAAGCAGTGAGTCTTACTGTTATCCATGGGAAGGAATCAGTGGCAGGTGTTCTGCTTCTGGCATAGCTCTGCTTTAGAATTTATGGGACTTTTTTCTTTTTCCAAGGAAGATTTCATTAAATGCTGTTACAGCTCTCTATGCATAGTCAACAGCCCTGGACTGAAACATAAAAGAAGAAAAGAATTCCTTCTCCCTGCAGATTCTGAACAAAAGGAATATATTATCCTAATGCTTATTGCAGAGAAGAATGATGCCTTGTATGGTACCATTTATTGTTATAATAAAGAACAGGTTCCTGATAAGACAAGCTGTTCATTAGAATGCCATTGGCAATAACAGTAAGAAGTACATAACGAGATGTTCCTGCCAGCCCTAAAGACATTTTGTGCTCATGAGCAACCCTTAGGATATTCTTTCAACAAACTACAAACTTTTATTTGTCTCAGGAATGTATAGGTGTCCTGTAGACTAAATTTATGATGCAAAGAAATTTATCTCAGGAACACCCCATACACAGAAATAAAAATGTAATTATTCTGGTGTGTATCTTTCAGACTCCATGAATTTCAGTTACACCCATAGTTTATCTAAAAGTAGGAAAAAACTGTATTGGTAGGGTTTGTTTGCTTTGGATTTTGTTTTTTCTTCCATTCTATCAGCAGAACTTAGTTCCACTTTTAACACCTGCATGTTGTATATTAATTTTGTCTAACTGAATGACATGAATAGCATCAGGTTATTCCATCATAGCAATAAAATTAAATTCATTATCACATGTGAAATTGATAATTTTTTGTTAGCAGTTGAGAGTAAGTACAAAATTTAATTAAGAGAATGAATTGATGTCATGAGAATGGAAAATAAATTTAGGAAAATTACCTTCTAATGGAATTTTGTTCTAATATGATTTCTGTAATGGATGCTTATTTGTCTAATAGATTCGGTAAATGTTAAAAAAATGTTAATTTTTTAGGGAAATGTCAATATAAATAACACAAAAATTTACCATCCAAAAGGCATGGATATTTCATGGCAGATAACAAAGGCTATCTAATATAATAAGTGCTTTAGATAGGTAATGTAGTGGGTTGACCCTGGCTGGCTTCCAGGCACCCACCAAAGCCTCTCTCTCACTCCCCTCCACAGCTGGACAGGGGAGAGAAAATATAACAAAGGGTTCATGAGCTGAGATAAGGACTGGGAGAGATCACTCACCAAACACCATCATGGGCAGAATAGGCTTGAATTAGAGATATCAATTGAATTCATTAGTAACAAAATCAGAACAGGATAATGAGAAGCAAAATAAAACCTTAAAAACACCTTCCCCTCACCCTTCCCTCCTTCCCAGCGGCACAGGGAGACAGGGAATGAGACTTATGGTCTATGCATAATGAGTTATTTTTCCTGCTGCTCAGGGAGAAGAGTCCTTCCCCTGCTCCAGCATTGTTGTCCCTCCCACAGGTTCTCCATGAACTTCTCCAACGCAAGTCCGTCTCATGAGCAACAAATCTCTGCAACCTGCTGCAACATGAGTCCATCCCACTGATGCCTCATCAGGTGGATCGCTGCATCCCCATGGATCTCCAGGGGCTGCAGGGGCACAGCTGCTTCACCATGGTCTTCACCACAGGCTGCAGGGGAATCTCAGCTCCGGTGCCTGGAGCACCTCCTGCCCCTCCTTCTCACACTTCCTCTTGATGTCTGCAGAGTTGTTCCTGTCACAAATTCTCATCCAGATCTTCTCTGACCGCAATTACATCTGCGCAATAACTTTCTTTTTTTCTTCTTCTTCTTCTTAAATTTGTTATTACATTTCTGTTTGGCCCAGCCTTGGCCAGCAGCACATCTGTCTTTGAAACCCCCAGGCATGCTCTGCTGGACATGGAGGAAGCTTCTGGCAGCTTCTCACAGAAGCCATCCCTGTACCCTCCCACTACCAAAGCTTGGCCATGCAAACCCAATACAGCAGATCATACGACAACTCATTTAACAGAGTTATATGGTATATATTAAAGCTTATATTGTAAGCATGTTTATATAATCTGTTGAAAACATTCTTGCTCTCACCTTGCTTGAGTTGAATGGAGATGAGACACTGCTGATATGAAAATTGAAGAAGAGTTTGGCAAGTTCTCTAACAGCAGAAACAGCTGTGATGTAGATAAAATCAACCCTCTTGTGCTTACCTCCATCATTTGCACGCTTCCTTTTTCCCTGTTTTTTGAAATTTGTCAGGAGCTTCTTTTTCATCCCTGCAGGCCTTCTGCAACCTCTTCTTGACTTCCTATATGTCCAGATGGACTGCTTTTGAGATAAGAGGTGACCCTTAGAATACCTACCAGCTCTCTTGCTAACTCTTCCCTTTTCTTCAAGATGATGCTCCCCTGGGATTCTTCCAAGAAGGTCCCTGAAGGTCACTGTCTCTGATGGTCCTGGGATGTGACATTGCTATTTGCCTTGCTCCCACCTTTCATGAGCATCAACTCCACAACTCACAGTTACAGAAGTCTGCCTCCAACCTTTGTGGCTGCAACCAGTTCTCCCTTGGTTTTAAGTAAGAGGTTTAATGAAACACTTTTCCTAAGCAGCTGCTTGATCTAGAAGTTGTCTTCAAAGCACTCCAGAAACCTCTTGTGTGGGGAAAGTAGGATATGGAAATGAAGTAGCATAGTTTAGGGAAATAATTGTTCTTAGATGTGAGCTGCTGCTTCTCTTTTGCACTAGACAACAGCTCAGCATGACAATTTACATTTACAGGAAGTTATAGACATGAAATTTCATAGATACACTGAGAACTCTCAATATTTTCAGTGAATGTCTCATATTGAAGTTCATGGAAAGAAATAGAATCCAAAAGCTGCCTATGTGAAATTACTAAGTAGTTTTAGAGGAAAAAAATGAAGAGCCAATTTTTTTAGTCATGATGCCATGACAGAAAAGTCCATCCAGATATGAATATAGGCATAATCCAAGAAAGGAATGGTTGGAAAAACAATGTCATGTGTAACAAAGCTTATGTGTGCCTAAATTTGTCTGGTCATTCATGAATGGGTTAGTTTTCTGTTTTCTTGTTGTAGTGTGTATGAACTAAACCACAGAATCACAGAATAAGCTGAGTTGAAAGAGACACACCAGAATCATCAAGTCCAAACCTTGGCCCTGCACAGCACCATCCCCAAGAGTCACACCATGTGCCTGAGAGCATTGCACAAATGCTTCTTGAGCTGTCTCTTCTGTCAGGCTTGGTGCTGTGACCACTTCCCTGGGGAGCCTGTTCCAGTGCCCAAACACCCTCTGGGTCAAAAACCTTTTTCTAATATCCAGCTTAAACTCTCCAACACGACTTCAGGCTCTTCCCTCAGATCCTGTCACTGGTCACCACAGAGGTCAGTGCTTCCCCCTCCTTTCCCCCTCACATGGAAGTTTTAGACTGCGACAAAGTCTCCCCTCAGTCTCCTCCAGGATCAAGTGACCTCACCTACTCCTCACATGGCTTCTTCTCAAGGCCCTTCACCATCTTCACTGCCCTCCTACTATGTGTAGTGGTTAAATACAGATATTTCAAGAGAAACAAACATTTTATTAATTTATCCATGTTAAGTACATTTAAATATTGTTTAGCTCAGCAGTTTGTCACTGAAGGGGAATAACTGTTTATGAGAGATTATTCCAGCTTTATCTATAAATTTGTAAACTGGTTTATATTTATTATTACTTTTGACCTAAGTAAGGTATACAAAAACCTCTTTCAATGATTCGGTTTATTATTTCCCTATTAGTGCTATTTTATCATCTTAGACCACCTATTTCTACTAAAAAGTACTTTTCATTTTAAGGAGTTCACAAGTCACCTAAAATGACTTTACCATTAACAGCATTGTATTTTCCTGTGAAAGACAGTATCTTAACTAAAGCCAAGCCTTTCTTCCCATAAGTTTAAACTATTTATATGAAGTATTTTTCATATGTAAACTTTCTTAGTTTATTTGAACAGAGAATACTCTATAATATTTATTGAAACAGCTTTTATTTTAGGCAGGAGTTCATTAGGCTTGTGTTGGTCCTATGAGTATGCATTTCACAATTTTAAAATTTCTCCTGTAGAGGTTCTGTCTTATGCATAAATGAGTTTTACCTATATTGTAAGAAGTTGGATGAAGAAAGCTGTCAGTTTCAGATAAAGTGTTCCCATTAAACATTTTTTAATATATGTTAACTATATAGACTCCTATAGTCTAATGCATAGCTGCGTATAAAACAACTTTCTGCAGATTGTAGTACAACCACAAAACTTCTCAATTGCCATAAAATACCATAAGTGCACCTCTAAAGTTTATGCTTCAATTTTTGCCCAATTGTTGTTTTGTATTCTTACAAAATTCCACTAAAGTTGTTATTAATTCCTTCAACACCACTACAGGTGTGCTAAAAATGCAACACAATTTATATATCTCATAGATTTTTGTCTGATGAATTGTTATTATTATCAAGGCATGACTCATAGCACTATAAAGAGGAAAGACTAAGGTGAAAATACAGGGAAATTAAATATTACAATGAATTGAAAAATTTTTGTCTATTCTAATACAGTCCTACATATCTATTAAAAGAGAATAGGAACTATACAGGTCTTCCATCTTGACCTGAATACAAAAAAGGGAAGAGTAAGGAAAATATAACTTGCTTAAAGGGAAGATCATGCTCAGATATCTGTGATGTGTCATGTTACTATTGATATCAAGATGGTTGAAAACATTTCCTCTAGTTCGTCTACGTTCCTAGTGATGACTTTGATCTAGGAGACTTCAATAACCTTTTCATGGCAAGTGGTTTTATGGTGAAGGGGAGAGGTAAATCAATAAGTGTACCTATCAAATTCCCAAAGCATGCAAAGGTAAATTGACCTTCCTGTTGAGCAAAAAGTCTTTTACAATAACCTTTCACCTTTACTTTGAACTTACTTCTTCACATGTGAACAATTTACCCTGAAGTTACTTTCAAAGAGAATTGGAGGACAGCCAGTTGCAGATGTGTGAAATATAAAGTCACTTGGAGAAACATGGCTTTGTACTTATTATAAACTGAAAAACTGTTCCCCAGAATGATGGAGGAGAAAGAGAAGAGGAAGGGGGGGAGTAAGGAAGAAAAAGAAAAAAGGGAAAAAAAATAAAGGAGAAAAAGGAAAAACAAAAAAAAAGAGGGGAAAAGAAAAGGGGGAAAATAGAATAGAATTCTGAGCAAGAGAAATGTTCCTGAAGTTTACTTGATTCTTTGCTAAACAAATATAAAAAGAGATACACTTTTGAACACAGGTTGTTCAAGAGAGAAATAATTGTCTGAATCAGAAGTAAGGTTGTGGATCAATAAGAAATCACAGTTCATATTTGTAGCCCTTGATTTTTATGTTTACTGTTGGAATAATTCTGTTCTCATGTGTTTGAAACCTTTAGAAGGATTATCTAAATATATATTTGTTAAAAGCAATTATAATTTAAACCATTACATATATGTATGTGTACATGCTTATCTGTCTGTCTTCACGATATATGCCCTCTAAGTATTAAATTCTGCTATGCCACTACTAAAATTTGCTTACATATTTACTCTTTTTTTTAAATAGAATACTCAAAATGTTAATTTCTTGAAAAAATCAGTGGCCAACAGAAACAAAACCAACATAAGAAATAAAGGCAAATTCACATGTCTTGAGATACAGAATTTCTGAAGGCACTTAACAGCAGCTATATATGTGCTTATTTTCATGCTGCATGGGAGATTACACATTTTAATCAGTCCTAAAATATTTTTGCAAATCACTAACTTTGAGAAAAACTTTTCAATGTCATCCATGTCTTCTTATCAAATTATGAACTGGATTTGCAAAAAAAAACCCAACTCTATCTGAGTTATAGACTCTTACATGACCTATGCTTCTATTAATGAATTTAAACATGTCCAATTAATTCTTTATGGTAGAACATAGAATACATCTTAGTAAACAGTTGGTATGAATATTTGTCCCAATCTATTTTATATTCCCCCACACAGTAAATATCAAGACTTGGTTAAAATTATGTGGGAACAATTTCCAGTAGAAAATTTGCAGGAAGATATGATGTTTTGAACATGAAAACACTTTCATTAACATGGCCTTGGACATGTTAAGGGTGCTTTTGCACGTTTCATCGATTATTGTATGTTTACTCATAAAGTCATAAGGGATCACAACGCTAATAGAATTGGACTGTGTGTATTTTACCTTTATCTGCAGGAAATGCTCATCAGGCTTCTCTGAGAGATAAAACACTTATTATTTTTCGAGAATAAATAAAGGCAAATGAAAACTATTTCTGGCTTCACTTCTATAAAATAATTTAATGGTGTTACTTGTATTTCACTGTCTTTCCCAATAAAAAAGTGTTCATTTATATATTTTTGCATTTAATCTTTAATAATTTAGCTATCTTTTTTTTTTTTGTATTGAATCAAACAGTGTCCTACCCCAAATAAAACATCATAAAATTACTTTTTGGGTATTTTAAAAATTAGACAGTAAACAATATTTAGTGAAGGGACACAGTATTATTACTGAAAGTATTACATAATACACACTCTGCTTTCCTGCAGTTCTGCTTTGCAGGTCATAGTTGTTGGCTTCCTAATAGCCATTTGAAGACACAAGAAACAAAACAAAAAAAAATATTCACAAAACGTATACACAGAAGCTATTGCTTAAGCAAATCATGCTCCCTTGACAACAAAAATTCCACTTATTTGAAATTTGTATTAATGTTGACACATTTAATATCCATAAACTCTTGCTAAAGAGATGTATTTTACTGTTCTGTCCCTCTCAAATATAAGGTTTTGGGGTCTCTCATGGTTTGGTGTTTGGTTTTGAGTTTTTGGGTTTTTTTTCTCATTTGAGTTTTCCTCCTGTTACCAGGCAGCAATTTTTCATTGCTGCTGAAAGGAGATTGTTCTGGCTGTACAATGCTTATATAAAGAAGCATACACCAAGAAAGATAATCAGTTTCATGCTAAACTTTGCTATCTCAAGTGTCCTACTCAGAATGGGTTTTTTTCACATGTCTATGCTTTCAGCAGCATGGTTTAAATGTCTAGCTGAGAGCACTCATAAGAACTTACATCAAAACAGTGTGACCTGTAAGTCATGTCTAGACTCTGTGTACAGAGTTTGTGTCCAAAGCTACCCTGTCTGTCCTCCTCTGCATGCTTGTCACTTACCTACTCATCTTTTTTATTTTGTTTCCTTCTTCTCAGGTTAGTAGATCACCATGCTGTTGCTGCAGCACTTCTTCCCTTCCCACTGTGCTTGCTATGCAATTGCACAATTTTGTCCCACTCTCTTAAAAGAGAACAGAGTGTTTCTTGTATGGCCCTTTACACAGCATTTTAATATGCTTTCTTTACTGACTGTTAGGATAGGTAACACATGTGTGAAGGATGTGGCATCATCCAGAGGAACCTGGACAAACGAAGTGCACCTGTGGGAACCTCGTGAAGTTGACAAAGCCAAGTGCAAGGTGCCTCACGTGGGTCGGGGAAACCCCCAGTGTCAATAGAGACTGGAGGCTGAACAGAGGGCCCTGGGGGTGCTGATGGATGAGAGGCTGGGCACAAGCCAGCAATGTGCATTTGCAGCCCATAAAGCAAATTGTATCCTGGGCTGCATCCGAAGAAGTATGACCGACAGGGTGAAGTAGGTGATTCTGCCCCTCTACTCCACTCTCATGAGACCTCGCCTCAAGTGCTGCATCCAGCACAGGAAGGACATCGACCTATGGGAGCAAATCCAGAGGGGGGACATGAAGATGATCAGAGGGCTGGAGCATCTCTCCTGTGAAGACAGGCTGAGAGAGCTGGGGTTGTTCAGCCTGAAGAAAAGAAGGTTCTGGGGAGGCAGCCTTCCAGTACCCAAGGGGATCCTACAAGAAAGCTGGAGAGGGATTCTTTACAAGGGCATGTAGTAATAGGACAAGGAGCGATGAATAAATGAAAAACTTTATACAATGCCTGCTTTTGAAATTTATTATATAATGGTTTATAATAAAATAATTATTATTTACTTTTATCGGGTAGCCAGTCTAATTATAATGGGGATCATTCCCATCGCAGAATTAACAATAATATTTTCTTTCACTTTTCACTCCTTTGCCTTTCTCTCTATTCTTCATAATTCTAAAGTCTATGTTTAGCATGGCCCTTTTCTTTCCCCTTGTGATGCTGTTCATCATTCCCTTCCACCAGCATGATTCCCTCTTCTTGTGAACGCTTAACACATAAATTTTCAATATTTATTCAAAATTACACATACTTGCCTTCTGCAAGGCTTGAACAGGATGCAAATTCCTCCTTCTACCTATTCTAAAGTCTGCATATCTCTTCTGCCCATCCTAATACTTTAATAATGTAGCACGATGAGATCCCAGATTTTAGATTAATAAGGCACAATAATTACAATGTTGATATGAAATGTTGATATGAAGCAAGCTTACACCTTACAGAATAAAATTTCCTTTTCAGATCAAGATCCAGAAGATTAACTCTGCAAAGAAACGAGCTGTGAGATGATGTCTGGCAGATGCAGGAGTCTGGACACACGCAACAGACAGGAGGTGACATAACCTCAGAATCTGAAGGATCCTACAGAATTTAGGCTCAACAGAGCAAATCAAGGTCTGAAAGGCTAATCCTTGTCTGTGGTACAGTGCTGTGTGTAACACCTACTCAGTGATACCTAGTAATGATAATATAATGTTTTATTTATAGTCTCTTCTGACCCAGGATCATGTTTCTTTCTTTCATTATGTCTGAACATCAGGCATGAAGGCTGAGGATACCTAGGTATGAAGCTTTGTGGTTTGGGAGCAACAGCTCCCAAACAATTTTTTCTGATCGGTATGCAGTATTTTTTTTCCTTCATTTAGTATTTTGGGTTTTTTCCTTCCTTTTCTATAGAACCATTAATCTGATTTTTTTTTTTTTTCATTGAACTGAGTTTTTCATCAGTTATTCTTAACATTTAAAAGGTATAACTTTGAGTCATCCTAGTAATTCACTGGACCCAGAAAGTTAATTCTATTTATAAAATGTGGGGGGAAAAAGTCTCAGTTTACATGTGACTCCTTTCAGATACATAAGCCACATGTGTAAGAACATAAGAAGAATCTTCTTGGCCATGGTGCCTATATAAGAGGTAAACTGCATCATGCCACAGAAGAGCCACTGCTCCTTGGAAGGAATGAAAAGACACTTCTCACATCCTGTTGCTGAGTCAGGAGCAGTGCCACACAACCAGAAAGTGGAAGATCTACACAGCAGAATATATTTCAGAAAGTACTAGGAAAAAATATACATCTGAGAAGACACCTTATATAGCACAGTTAATTTATTTTTTATAATTTTTGACATTTTATTCTTAATTCTCTAATGTACAAGTTATCTTCTTTAAATTCTTTAATATATTTTCTGAGCTGTTTGTTTGTCTCTTGCTTTTTCCATAAACTTATATTTTACACTTAATAAAGTACTGGGCAAGTAAAAAATTTCTTTATATTCTCCATGATGTCACATTAATCTTTAATCTCTCCCCTCCTATCATCCACAGTGTGGATTGCTGAGGAACATGAAGTGTGCTACAGCAGATGTTGAAACCACTTTGATCAGTGCACTTGCACTACATAACTTCCTCTGAGCACATATCTGTCCTCATTCTTTCTGACATTGCTTTACCATTCTTGTAAGATTTTATTCCACACCATCATGCTTCTTCATGTTGTTTTTTCCTCCATATCTAAAAAAAAAAAAAAAAAAGAAAAAGAAAAAAAGAATGATTACTGGACTTCTCTACTTCCTAGACCATTTTTTAATTTGATTAAGTTCTTGTCTCACGAGGAAAGGAGCTCGAAACTGAGAGCAGGGGATGAAGATGGGGTAGGGTGGTGTGTGTCTATTTTTATACTTTTCTGTCATCAGATCACACTGTTGCACGCCATATTTAGTAGCATAACCATCTGCTTCTTTCCCCACTTTTGAATATTCTCTGAAACATAAAAGACCTTTAAATGTCTGGAACTTGTGTTTCTCCCATAAATAGTGTTGTTTTGAGCAGCTCTCTTAGTGGTAAAGCAGTGCCATTTTGTAGGCAAAGACTACCTCTTAACACCATTTCCATAGGAAGTTCAAAGACAATAAATTATTTATTACATTCAAGACTGGGCAAAATGTTCATTAAATATATATAGAGACCTAGATTCTAGCTGGAGATGACTTTAGCAATGAACTTGAGGTGTGCCAGTTATAAATATCTGACTTGACTTGCATGCGTAGAGGGTATTTTTTACATGTCATTGGCTTTATCTCTTTTTTTTATAACCTAAGGGAATCTTATTTCCCTTAGCTTCTCAGCTTAAAAACAAAACAAAACAACCCCAAAACAACCCCACAACTAAGAGGCATTCATTTTGATATTCAAGAAATTTGAAGAAAGGTGAAGCTTCCTTCTTTTAAATGAATAACTGTAATTCAACAATACAAAATCTAACGTAACACAACAAAGTAATTTGCTGCAATTAGAAATGGTTCAGATCAAATACAAGAACTGTTGTGTTAGCATCTTATGAAGCTGTTTACTTTAAAACTTGAACTGAATGTCTTGATCCCTATTTCTGGTTGAAAAGTACAGCTTTGCTGTGAAGCAAAGGAGCTGTAAAGGAGAAAATCAGCTGTGGTGTGTACTTGACATTAGACTACCTGAGTTCTGTTGCATAATAGTTCTATTTAAGGTTCATCTGTTCAGTTAATTCAAATTCTGCAGGCATTCCAGAGAATGGCTTAGAAGTGTGAAGAATTTGCAGTAGGAATAGGAGAAAACTAAATATTGATACTGAATAAATAATAATAATAATAGAAAGAGACGTGGACTGATGCAGTCAAGAGACGACGATCAGATAATTTACATTAAAACTTGTCATCTTCTCTGCGTGTTAAGGTATTATTAGAAGTCTTTCTCACTACTAAGACTGAAGGGACAGGTGAGGGGAAGTGTTTGTGTATGACAGGTGCTGGTGGTATCAGCAAAAATCTGGGGTCCTGAAATAGACAAATTGAATTTGAAGACAACTCATTTTTCCTACTAAAAATTCTGTCTCCACACAGAAGATTTATTCTTCATGCTTCATAAGAGGCCACATTTAAAGGCAATACCCTCCCCACAGGCCCCCCCAAAAAAGTAAAATCAGAGCTATCAATAATGATTATTTGAAAACAAATATAATGTGTAGAACAGAACATATTTAAAAACAATTACTCCTTCAATTACAATCCTTTCTTTATATTCTTCGGTGGAGAGCTTTTGAGAAATATTATATCTTTAAGATTTGCTCTAAAATCAGTGAGGCCTAAAATATTTTATTCATACACAACAGAAAAAGTAAGTGTTCTCTTTATCTTTCATATGCAAATACAATAGTTAATTGCACATTATTTATCACTGGTACTTTCATAATCTTGTAAAAGGTAATGCAGTCCATTCATTTCTGACAGATGGGGAGTAGCCAGCACTGCCTCGTGGAGCAGGGAATAACAAGTCCAAGCTCAACAGAAGCAGCTGAAGGTTCAGGTAAAAAGGTAAAGAAGTGACAGCTGTAAGAAACAGAAGTGCTTAGGGTAGGTAGGAGTAGCAAAGAATGAAGTGTAGTTCAAGACACTGTTGATACAGCCTTGGTAAAATTGAGTAAGACCAATAGAGAAGCAAAGAGCAAAATTGAGAAGCTGAGGAGTGCTGTGAGATTGATAGCAAAATAAGTGGCATTTACATTTCAAAAAGTTATTAGCTTTTTTCTCCAACTTCATTGAAATCCTTTATCTGAAGACATATATATTTTAAATGTTATTGTTATCTTCTCACTGGTTCAGTATCATCGTGAGCTGTCTTTTACAGTTTCAGTTCATGAATGGTAGTAAAGAGTAGCATCGTATTTTCTGTACTAGTTTTATCGTTGTGGCTTAAAGTTCCTCTAAATATTTAAAAGTGTGAATTCTTTCTTTTATGATTTTTAAAGAAGCATTCCTTCACTTTTATCAAAGGCTGATAGATTATGAAATTCCCTTTTAAAATAGTCCAGGCTTTTGTACTCTACAACATATTTGCAAATTTTCCAAAATAAACTCTTATATTTAACTACATCCTTAAAAGTGTATTTAAGTTGTAGTATGTGCTTCATTTTTTATTAAGAATATTATCATAATTTTGTTCCTATAGTGGTAATCAGTTGGAATAAATTCTGATACTGAACAGAATCTAGTTCCCTTGAGGACTAAGTATTAGTGGGAATTTATCAGGTTTCTAAATCCCTGTAAGCGTGCAATTAGGGTTATTATTTGGGTTCTCTGACGTGAACACCCTGCTTTATTGTCAGCACACTCAAATCATTTAGCATCCTTACTTCTACATAGAATTATAGAATGGCTTGTGTAGGGAGGGAACATCACCTAGCTCCAAACCCTCTGTCATGAGAAGAGATGTGTTCCACTAGACCAGGTTGCTCAAAGCCACATATAACTTCCTGACTTCTGTGATAAAATTAGTTGAAAACGAACATTTAAATGATGTGAGACAACTCTGCCATACACTCAGAAAATGTCAAAGTTAAGATATTTGGAATGGAATGCTCTGTACTCAACGAGATAGTTTTTTACATTGAAATTTATTCATGAGAAGATTTCTATTCATCTTAATTTAGGAAATTATCAAGGAAACCTGAGTCATGCTGAAATAACCAATATTTTTCATAAAGTGCTTTCTAGATGTTAATCTTTCAGTTAATGGTTGAAAGCCTTAAAGTTCTGATTAAAGCAATATAAATTAATTTCATTCCCTTTTTTTTTTTTTTTTTTTTACTGATTTGAAGGGATACTTCATTTCTGAAGAAGAAAGAAATGTGCTTTGACAGTTCTACTTTATAGTCTCTGATAAAATCTCTTGTGTAGGATCTTCTGTTTAAAGTAACATGAGCAGAGCCTCTTCCATTTTGTGTCAGGACTGTTCTGTAACATAAATATATTATAAATATAAAAGTTTTCCACACCATAATCCTTGCAGAAGTAAGATCATATTAAAATCAAATAGTATTTTTGCAAGAAGTGTCTTGCTTTTTAGTAAGACTATTGTTTGTTATTCTGCAGGGGGGGTAGGATATCTTTGAATTTACAACATACTGCTCTGAGTGTATTTTATCTCACCGCTAAAGGATGTAAAGAACAAATTATAGCAGACATTGTTTAGACACTTTTTTTTCAAAATATCGCATAAAATAATATTCTATAAAAAAGTTCAGGTCAGGTTGAAACTAGAAAACGAGTCTGTGAGACCCAGGAAATAAAGAACATCATTTTAGAAAGGAAGAAGTGTTATCCTTCCTAATGCTTAGATTTATCCAGCTAAAAAACTTTCAAAATCAACAACAGCTTGGTTGCTATTCATTTTTTCATTCATACTTCATAGGTTTATGCTATCCAAGCTGAAGTTAAGCTAACTGTAGCAAATAGATCTACCAGACATGTCTTTACTGTGCCTTCCTTCCCATGCTTCTACTTTCCACTACACTCACGATCACAATGCTATGTATCACTTACAGGTGATGATGAACTCAATTAAAAGGTCAATATATATGCCAAGGCATGTTGTTTTTCTCTTCAGTGACAAAAAGGCTCCTAATCCTAATCTATAATGCTCCATTATTGAGCACTCTGTGTTAGTGAAAATTAGTGACATTTGCGTGTTGATGAGAATTAACTAGCTTAGTATTTACATGGGACAGAGATATTAATGTTTTTCACTCCAACAGTATGGTTGGTTTGAAACGTTGCTAAGTAAAATCAATTATCTTGCAAACATCAATTCCTTTCCCTGTGTAAAGAAGGATACAAGATATCACAAATAAAAAAGGACTGAGCACTAACCTCTTCCTTGGCCACTTGCTGGGCATGTAATAAGGCTTTGCCTCAAGACACCAAGAATACAGTTTTGCCTGGTTTTCTTCACGCAAAACAGCATGAGAGGCCTAAAGTAAATTACATTTCATCATTGCCAAAACGAATAAAGGAGCCAGCCTAAAGTGGAAGTCTTTCATAATAGAACAGTAAATAGCAGATTTCTATTTCTTCCAAGTATTCCCCCAGGAATTCATGCATGCTATTGATTCAGTCCACTGGAATTTTCAATGTATCTGAGGTTAGCAAGGTCTGTCAATACCAAAAGTGTCAGTAGGTGAATTCATTATTGTTGCCTCCTTGTATATATATCATTTATTAAAAAAAACAGCAGTATCTCCTTTGCATGTATTATATTCGAGGTCAGCAAGTTTGCAAATAATCAGCTCATATAGGAGACATTTTATTAAATAGCAACTAACAGCAATTTTTTGTTACACAGATTTGAGTTATTAGGTCTGAGCAAAGATCTTAAAAAGACCTGTTGTAATTGATTTCTAAAAATAGTAGAAATAAAAATCAGTTATGCTGACTATGAAATTATAAATGTATTATACAATTCACTGCAATAAGTAGAGCAACATTACTGTGGTTGTTTACAAAAATAGTCATTAACAAACAAAATAAATATTTTCTATTTGTTTTAATATTTACAGATGAACATCTGAAGTGTCATTGTGACATTGTCACTTATCATGTCTTACTCTCTGTGAAAAAAAAATGCTATTTAATTAAAAAATGGTTGGTAGCTGCACCATATCATTAACTGATTTTATTGAATTTACATTTGTAAGATGTAAATTTCACTTGTAACATTTGTTGTGTTTTGCTTTCAAATCAGATTTTTTAAAGTTACTGTAAACGGTTTTCTTAATCATAGAAATGAAAGGTATGAAGCTGTTTAATCATGTTTACAACTGTAATAAATTTTAACATCTCATCACTTTACAGACCAGTGTATCCGTTAATTCAGATTTTTTAAATGTAAAACTGACTAATACAAAATCTTTATTAGGTTTTTCAGCTTCATATCCTTCTAGCTATGCTCAAGAATGCAAGATAAGCCTTTTATCAGTCAGCAAACAAAATTGCCACTCATAATGTAAAAACTGGAGCAATATAAGAAGTTTATTGGGGAGCAAAACTTAAGTTAAATAAATTTTTCCAGAGATTGTTTCAGAATATATTGCACGATAATTGCCATTCAACTGCTGTACTCAAGATGAAAAAGAGGATTTGAAACTTACTGTTTTACAGTGTAAAGAGGGAGAAACTGAAATGTTTAAACTAGGAGTGAAACCAGACAAGCAAGGAAAGGAAGATGCTTAAAACCTAGCTCAAAACTTGCTCATTCAGAATCCAGCTCAGCTTGCAGGTATGCAGCACCTTTCTCTCTTCTGGGGAGAAAAAGGGAGTAATGATAATGCTTCCACTTGCCCAGGCAAGCCAGCATTTTCTGTTTTACTGCACACACACATTTTCTGGTTTGTTGCACACACATATGAGAAACCTCTCCTGCCAATTTCTTTTATCATTTTGTTCATTGATTTTCGTCAAGATTGTGTGATTACATTCTCAGGATGAGAAAGAAGTTCTCTCAGTCACAGTAATTTCTATTAAGACTTTCAGAATCTCTCTATTTCTATCTGTATCTTTCTCTCTCTCCCTACCTTTCACTCTTTTCTCTTTCTCTCTATTAACTAAACAGTTCTAAGATGTCTTTCCTGAAGCCCTACAATATTCACCTTCTAAGATATCTAAAAGTGGGCCCACTGGAATGATACAAGGTTTTGCCCTAGAAAACTACGTATTTCTTGAGTGGGAAGAAGAAGAAAAGACAGAAAACAAAAAAATATCAACAAAAGCAACAATGTATGCGAAGTTTCTTGGGGCTTTATTAGTTCCATCAGAAAATACAAGAATATTACAAGGGATGAAAGTGTTAAAAGCAATGTTTTATTGACCAATTTTTTACTGTGATGCTATGCCTCCATTATATTACACTCACAATTAAAAGTATTCTTTCATAAATGGGTCTATTCCCAAAACAAATGCACATCTCAGTTGAAACCTCCAGAATTTTTTACTGTACACAAATCTCCCACTGTACATAAGTCTCCCACTGTACATCAATACTACTTAATTTAGGTTTTTCAGTCTCATCTTTAAGAATGTGTCAGCATATATGTTATACACATTTGTTATGGGATCTGTAGCTTGAAGGTCAGTTGCCTATGTACAAAAAAAAAATATCTGGAAAAGCTCATTCCTGAAAGGTGCTTAACCCTCATTTTGTTGTAACTTTAATAAATTCTCGGATTACCACTGTTCTTTAAGCACTTAACCTGAGCTACCACATTACAAGGACCTGTAGTTGCTAGAGGAAGATACGTAACTTAAACTCTCTTGAGGTATTGAAATAATCTAGACAGATGTTTGGCCTTCTCTGCAGTTGGAAGGACTTGGTATTTTACCACAATTCAAACACACGATATTCATGCACGTCTTTGTGAATATCTACTAAACTAGTCAGGGACACTTATAGTAAAATACAGCCAAAAGAACAACATCTCTATGCCTTACTTTTTCATGATTCTTCCATGTGTTTAAATATGTTTCTCAACCCTTTGTACACAATGACACTCACTACTCTTTTGACATCCTATTTTAAAACTGATCTTTTTTGTCCTGGACTTTAAAAATTCTGTCCAAATTCCAAATAACATTTAATGTTATTTGCTATTTGTCATGACTGTTGACCTTGAATGTTTTTATTCTTTGCTGCCTTCTCATAGGGTACAGGTTACAACAGGTATCTTTACTGTATTTTTTATCAGGAAATGAGAATTTAATATATATGATATAGAGCATAACTGCACTTTTGAATATTCTTCATTAACTATATTCAGTGTAAACTACAAACTTGAAACATGCATTCAAAGTTCATCAAAATGAAATTTTACAACTTTTGAATCTCTTCTCATAAAATAAAAAATAATGCCTTGTTATTTTGCTTTTGTCTGGAAAAGAGAAATAAAGACAGATCAATAAAGAAATACAGTGTAAAGATGCTTGGTAATAAAATAAAATTTAATTTAAATGTAGTTTTACATAAACCTAATTGGTGCTATTAGAAATAGAACATTTACGGATTTAGCTTCACATCTTCTAGGAAAATATTTAGATTTTTTGGAGACGTATACTGGTTTGGAAAAAAATGAATGAGTACTATAGCTACTTCCTCTTTATTTAAAACAACTCAAGATAATTCACCTTTTAATCCAACACTATTCCACATTTTCAGCCTAAATTAATGACAATTTTGCATATTCTGCTATATTTACACTATTTCTTCTGTCTAGAATAAACACCACTCTATCAGTTCTTTGACAACCTTTCTTTGAATAACCAAAGGGGAAAGAGTAGTGAAAAAGAATACCAGCTTGAAACATCTGAATCCTGGATGACTAAGAATATCTGTGAGTAGGAAGGTGAAACAGGTAGAGTGTTGCCGCTTCAGTGCCATCTACAACTGACATTTATCATTCTTGTTGTGGTAAGGCAAGAAAAATTAAGGACCCTTGAGAGATTAGAACAAGATATTGATCAGAGCTTACTAAGCTGTAAAATCCTGTGCTTGAATTTGTAGTAAGTCCTTTAAAAGAGCTGTGTCAGCTCAAAACTTGGTTTTCGTAGAACATGTGAATAAAAACTAACATGACTGCAACATGGCTTTCAGGTGAAAAAAGAAAAGGTGCTATAAGGGCATACTTGAATTACAGTCACAAATCTGCTGTTATTAGAGAGTGAACATAATTGGTCAATTTTTCGCTTTTCATTTTAACATAAATTTCTCTCTTTATGCTATGAATTACCTATTGTTATAGATCTGTTCATTGTCTATTGATGTCAGATAGTCTATTCTTTGTGGTTATAGGTGAGATATAGAGTTAAGGAACTTACAGTTTTACTCCTCAACATGACCCATCAGACAAGGGAAATACATAAAATTGTTGGTGGGGGGTGGAGGAGTATGTGCATTTACAAATTTGTGTTGGGAAAAAACCTTTCATCTGTCAACAGCTTATATAAGGCAAACAATCAACAACAAAGACAATACCCCAGAGACAAACATTCACAGAGCACTATGGTCAAAGAGATTATATGCCACTTAAATATTTATCCCCACTATTTTTTAATAGTTGTCTCTATAAAAATTGTTTAGTCATGAAATGCAAAATGTTCCTCAAAGGAACTCAGATGTAATTTAGGCCATATGAAATTTCTTTTTCAAAACCAAATGCTAGACCTCTCGTTTCTGTCTATTTTCATATTCAAAAGGTTGTGTTGCTTCTATTTTGAACTTACTACAGAAACAAACAAAAAAAATAATTTGCATTTTCATTGCTTTTATCATCAGTAGTAGTTTTATTATATCTCTCTGTGAAGCAAATACAACCCAGTGTGTTTGTTTTTAATTTAAGATGCTGAAAGAGTTTGAGATGATTCCTGAAATGAGTTAAGTTTTTAAAAGATATGCCTATAAGATCTTATGAGGAACAGCTTAAAAAAAGAAAAAGTATTTCTCTAAACAGACAGAAATCATAAATGTAAGGGAGTCCTAGTAGAGCTCTATTTTTTAATGAAATAATATATTAATATATTTGCTTCATTATTAGTCTTTAATTATATCACACCTAATGTTCCACATACTTGAATGTCCAAGGTATGGAAAACACAGTAAATGGGTAACTAATATCAGAAAGTTTTATATATTTCAGTTCTCAGAAAGCCATCAAGAACCTTGACCAGCTACCAGTTATATGAACATAATCGTCATGTTATGTCAGGATGAGATGAAGGAAACTTGCCTGCTAAGCAGAGTTAGCTAGTAGAAAAGCATTGAGGACAGCAAAGGATGCGAAATTCTCCCCTTCGTAAACTCAGAATATTTCACTGAAATTTTAAGAATGTAATTGTCATACTCTCATTATTGTGCAGTATTGTCCTAAGTATATATGTTTAAACTTAGTGAAAAGAACCCATTGTCAAAATACTAATATAAAATTCTGACAATTAGATCACCACTCATGAGCTTTTCCAGTTGAGCAGAGAATTTACACATAAAACCCAACAGCTATGTACTCAGGAATACTCTGTCTGTCTCTGAGCTCTACTCTTTCAAGAGGTTTTGGTGAAGGAATGCCTCATTTCTGTGTCCAGAGGAAGTTTATGTCTGGATTGATTTTGATCTAATTGGACTCTGAAAGGCTGGAGATGTGCACAGGCACAAGAGTAGCTAAGTAGAGAACCAAAAACTAAAGCTGGACATTATCGAGGTAGCCTTCACATTCCAAGGCTCATTGACAGCTGGAAGGATAGTGTTTTGGGGTTTTTATTTTTAAGATCTCAGTAACATTTCACATCCAAAATAAACCTGGTTTAGGAAGTTATGTACTAAATTTAAGAATCTAGTTATGAAGTAAGGAATCTTGTTTAAAGTTGTGTAAATGCCTTCCAGGCAAAGGAAAAAAAAAAAAACCCAAAAAAACAACCCACAAAAAAAACCCAAACAAACAAAAAAACCCCTCCAAAACCAACAAACAAACAAACAAAAAAAAAAACAAACAGAAAATATAATATATAGTTACTGGCTAAAAAAGACCCCCCCTTCCTTTTAAAGAAATATACTAGGTATCTGCAGGAAAATGAATTTCCACTTTCTAAACAAATGCTTTGCTTAATTCCACAGCAAAGTCCCTAGAAAACAACAGAACCCCCCGACCAAACTACACACACACAAAACCAAAAAAACAACAAAAAAACCCCAACCAAAAAAAAAACCCCAAAGCACAAACAAAACCCCTCAAAACAAAGTGATTAACATCTAAAAGTCATAAAATTTTAAATAATTAAAATAATTAAAAGAGATTTTATATTTCAGATGTACCTTACCAATACGTAAAATGTACTTTTTTCTTCAATCAAATTGATAGTCAAATCATATGTGTTACTTGAGATCTTTGGAGAACTGCTTTAGAATTTTCTAAAAGGTGTCCTGATGAGCAATCACTTGGTCTGTGGAAAGGATTGTGAAAATATGTGGTATCCATCAAAGTCAGTCCTAAACAAAGGAAAATGAAATCTGAAATATAAGATTGATTAATTGGTGACTTAGAGGGCTTACCAGCCACTTCCCACACAGGAAAAATTTTTTTTTTTTTTTCATGTTGTTGAATGACTTTGTGTATTTTCATGCAGTATTCCTAAAAAATACAAAACAGTAAAAAAGTTCAAAATCATTCAGATAAAATTACGAGGCTGGTAATGTTCTGAGCTACCTCATTTTTTCTGTAACAAAATGCTTTGTGAAAACATCCGTATTTTCTTGTCTGTATGGAATTTTGATTAACATAGAAAGCTGTAGAGATATAAAATAAAAATCCATTTCTTGAGAACTATATATGTATGTATGTGTTAGAAGTGGACTAAATAGTCCTTACTGTTTTTTCTCTTAATGCATACTTAAAATTATTTGGATTCATTTAGGGACTAAAACTGTGTATTCCAGATTTAGTCTGTCTCAACTGGTGTGCAGACGCTTGGGAGGAATCGAGTGCATCAGCAGCAGACCCCTGTTCTTTCACTGACTTCAACATCTCCTAGTATCCCCCTCAGTCCTGCTGCAACTCACACAGTCTTTGCCTCCCAGAAAGTTCAGGATGGTTGCTCTCCAACTAGGATTTCCTGAACTGAGATGCAGGACCCAGGAGAGACATCCTTCAATTATTTCTTTGACTGCTTCACACTAACAGCTTCCTGTTTGATATTTCTGTGTGCAGTCCAGGAAACAGGCCGTCCAGCCCTCCTGCTCTCCTGGCTAGACAGGGAGGACAACTTGCAAGAAGATGTAGAAACAGTTTATTGACTTCTGTTGGGACCTAATCCAGCATAGCAACTCTGCCAGCTACTCTGGTCCCCCTCCTCTATTTGTGATTTGGTTTCTTTTTTTATCCCTCTGTACTCCACTTTCAATTACTCTTTTCACTTTTCTGTTTGCATACTCTGCGAGTTGAAACTTATTTCTGTGGCTGTGATCTCTAAATGTGCGAGAAATTTAGCTGCCAAGACCTGTATGTCTACAATAAAAAAAAAAAGGCTAAAGAACTCAGACTGTCACAGCTTGATAAGCCTGGATATAAAAAGCCTGCAAGGCCTGGGCTGACAGGGTTGCAAAGCAGAGTAGAAAGGACTTCTGTACTAGGCTTGTAATGGTTGCAGAGTCTGAAAACATTAGATACCAAGGCACATGGAGCTGGGATAGATGAAACGGCGTGAAAGCAGAAGACAGGAACCAAAACGAAGTTGCATTGTTTCTTTTCTCTTTTGCATAACAGGTATTTACAACAGGTACTCATTCAAGCTTAGTCTGCTTGCAGAAAAATGACTAAGCAGCACCCTTGTGTTAGTGTTGGTGCCAGCATTCAGGGTGCCGTACTCCCCGACACCCTCAGTTTTTGTGAACACTGCACAGGAGCACAACAAGCAGACACAATCAGAAAGAACTGGCAATAGCATGGCAAGAGGCAGGTCTCAGCAATTTTCAAGGAATAAGGACAATCTACCTTTCAGTAATCTGTGGCACTCATTTGTGGTTTTTGTGTTTGGTTGGTTTTTTTTATGACTATCAAATCCCCTCCAGAATTTCTCTCTGAACTGATGATCAATTACCATCTACAGTAAAATCCTGACCAGTATTCACACAAAGTAACGTGCAATGTGGAATGATGGGCAATTATTCACGCAGAGGGTGAAAAGATGCTTTGTTTTTAAAAAGCAAGTATTTAGCAACAATGTGATGAGGTTTTTTCTTAATAACCTTTAATAACTGAAAACACAATCCAGTTGCCAGGAAACTTGTGTAGTTTGTCTGGCATGCCAAGCACAGGAAAAACTACAGTAACAGAGAGCACATAATTTGTTTCTTCCTTATGCCTTGTTATAAGCTATGGCATTTTTCTTGCCTTGAAATAACACTTCAGATTCTTTAACTGGTGAAGCTCAACAAACATACCTTACTTTACACTCAGTTGCAGGGACATTACGTATCACTGTAGAAAAAATTATTCATCATCCCAAACATATTTTAGTCATCAGCTACAGATAATCAGGAATATGGCAGTATCCTTCTATCTCCTTCATTCTGAAATATGTGTATTTGGCAAAAAAAGGGTTCTAAGTGACTTTGATTAGCTGACATAATAGCCAGGTCTCCTCTCTCCTAGCCTAATCGCTGGAGGGGAGAACCATGTTTTAAAACTAATGTTGCAATCACATTGAGAAAAACTTGAAAAAATATGTCCTAAAACTACAGCAATTCTTCTGGATAGCTTTCTAAAATAGGAAAAGAAAAAAAAAAAAAGACAAAAAAAACCTCAACAAAAAAAATCCACCCCCCAAAAAACCCCCAAAAACCAAAACAAACAAAAAAAAACTTCACAACCATCCAAAAAACCAACCAAACCCCCCTCCAAAACACTTGTATTTCTATTTATCTATTATCTTCAAGTGTTCCTTGTGACCTTCAGGATTAATGTTTTAACGCTTTACATTAACCAACCTTATAATAACACGAAGCTCAAATGCCTCCTGAATAAACAGTAGAACAGCTGTACTAGATAACAAGAGCATAACCACTAAAATAGCTATCAGGTAATAAGGTGTTAGAGATAACAAAGAGTGCTAAGAAGTCTAATAGAAAGTTGAAAAAATTATTCCTAACCCTTGTATTCAGTTATTAAAAACATTTAAAAGGATAAATAAAAATTTTGTAATAGACTTGACACTGTTACTACAAATACTCATAAATAAGAAAGTTACATAAATACTGCTACAACATTTCATAAAGCAATATCTAGAAGAATCAGTAAATATTTATAATGGAAAGGACTTGAAATACTCTTTGCAAATTCCATTGTTGCCTTCTGTTAGTTTGTGAGAAGATAACGAGTCCTTTGAGATTAATGCAAGGTAAACCAGGGAGGAGGGGCTGCTTCAGAGAACAAATCACTCTTTCCTGTTGACCTAGTTAGAGTTTACTTCTCAAAAATAGGTCTGTTCCCTAACCCTGTCACATAACCCTCAGTGCAAAGTAAAATAGGAACAGATTCAATAAGACGGGGAAAGAGATTCACTTCTTGCTATGCAGTGTTCTTTATAATGCACATGGAAAAATAAAATTAGAATTCCCTTATTTCAGATAAGAAAGAAGAGAAATTGCAATATTGCTTTCATACAGTCTTCATAATACAAAGCAATCTGTTTTTCAAGTGAAGTGCATAAAAGATTGAAGAATAGGGATTTGAGGTTTTTTAAAATACTCCAAGAACCGTAGATGAAGTTTCTCTAAGCTTCAACTAAATTTGTTTTGATATAAGAGTCTCAGTTCAGTCTTGGCTTTCTGTTTATGTCTTTCTCTACCAGTGCAAAATGTAAGTTAAGTGGATATAAAATGCAATAAAATCAGACATGGCTCTTTATACCTACTGTACACTCATTCTGTTTAATTCAGCGGATAACAAGGCACCTTCCTGTCTTCTACGTGGAGTTATTGAAAAAAGATTTTTTTTATTTTTAATGATAATTTGTTTTCATTTTTGCTGTCTTTAAAGCACTGGTCGTGAGGACTTATCAAAAAATAGACTTTACGTAGCAAAACAGTTTTCTTCAGAGAAATCAGCCTCATTATTTTATATTGTACTGTGTGAGCCTGCTTGTGATCTCTCAGTAGGTCCCTACAGTGAAAGGAGAAATATCAATTATATTAAATGCAAAATTATTTGGAGAACAAAAGTGCAAAAGACCAAATAAAATTAAAATTTGGCCAAAAAGATGATAAGAGCATCTCTTCAGGATTAATTTGGTATAGATTTTTAGCCTGCTGGCATAGACCAGAGAAGTGAAGCTATTCCCAAAGGGAAAGTTAGCCATGAGGCAGTGACCCCAGCACAGGCCATGCCCCACTGGCTGTGACCAAAGCCAGCTGCTGGAAACAGTCCAGCAGCATTTCCAGACTAGGGAAAATGAAAAAAACAGATGCGAAGTCCTATTCATGAAGTCCAATTAACGGGGTCCAGTCAGGAGCAGCAAGAGACAGGACCAAAGGCAAGCTTGGAACCAAGTCACAGCGTACCTCAGGAGAGAAGGTGCCCGCATGCTGGGCATGGAGTCACACAGCAAGGAGAGACAAGGCTGGGGACAGGCACACCCGGGGCACAGCTCACCAAGGACTGGCTGCCCAGGACTGAACTCAGCTGGGCACCCTGGGCGCACGGGCCGGGCTGTGGATGGACACCCCTGGGCTGTGGATGGACACCCCTGCGGGCTGAAGTCATTAAGGCGTTGCAGTGCCCTCATGACTGAGAGCCGAAAGGGGTAAAAGGTCAGAAGTCTAAATGTTTGGCTTTAATAGAATAAAACAAAAACCAACAACAATCAACCAACTACAACAGAACAATGAACTCTCACTAGAATAATCCAAACCCTACAATATTTTCATTTAATCTTATTTGATAGACTAAAATATACGTGATCAACTAATGAATTCAAGTAATAAACTGTGTATCAGCGGGACTGTTTCAGTGAATACAAATACTTGAGGGATTTTCATGCTGTAGAGGAACAATCTAAAAATATTTTCTAATTGCAACAAAATCTAAACTTTTAAAAATATTTTTGTTCACTAAAACAATGAAATGTCAAATTTACAGCAATTTACATCTAATAACATCTTGGTGTTTTTTAATCAGAGACATTTCTTTGCTGAATTTGTATTATTCCTAAAAGGCTGGTGAAATATCTGTACTACTTTTTGAACATAGAACTCAACCCATGCTGGGAAACAAGCTTGTCTTACATCGCATAATCACCTGCTCTGTGATTCAGGGATTGGTGTGTGGAATGAAGTTCATTCTCAGCAAGTTTGTGTACAATGCCAGATTGAGAAGAGGAAGCAACTTGCTGGAGGCAGGGCTGTTCTTCAGAGGGACCTGCTCACACTGGAGCCATGATCTGACCAGAACCTCCTGAAGTTACATAAAAATAAATGCAACATTCTTCATCCAGGTTGGAATAACCCCAGGCAAACAGTAGAGACTGGATGCGAGTTGCCTAGAAGGCAGTTCTGCAGAAAGAAATCTGGGATCCAGGTGAAAAGTAAGTGGGAAAAGTCCCAGAAATGTGCTCTTGCAGTGAGGGAGGTCAAACACATCTCAGGTTGTATTATTAAGAGTGTAGTCAATAGAATAAGAAAAGTGATTTTTCTCTCTCTATTCAGCACTTCTAAGACCCCATCTGGAATGCTGTGTCCAGTTTTGGGCTCCCCAGTGTGAGAAGGATACTGGCATGCTAGAACCAGTCCATCAGAGGCCACCAAGATATTTAAATGCTGGAGCACAGGGTATATAAGTACAGACTGAGAGAACTGGGTCTGTTTAGCTTGAAGAAGAAAAAGCTTGGGAGAGCAGGTATGTATTTCTACAGCCACCTGATCAGAGACTAAAGAGAAAATGGGGCTATACTGCCCTCAAAGATGCACAGTTCCCTTTTCCTGGGATCATTCATTTCTGGAAAATACTGATTAGATAGTAAGGTGGTTTGGTGTTTTTTATTTTAGTTTGTTTGTTTGTTTTTAATTTAGAAGGGTGGTTAAACTCTCAAGAAGTTCTGAAATCTCCATCTTTAGACAAAGCACTGACAAAAACTTCTCTGTGTAGGATTAGAAAGTATCCTCAGGTCTGATACAACTTAAATAATGGTTGTATGATTCTATATACATTATTTTTAATTTGACTATGTTGACAATCTGATCTAAAGATATAAAAAGTACAGATCTGAGGACATAAGAAGAAAAATTATAATGTATAACATACTATAGTTAATGTATAACTATTTACCCTTAAGAAATCTTATTCAATGTCATATCTGAAGTAACATTCTTAACGTAGTTGAAATTCTGAGTTATGACTTATGAACCTGACAAGAGGGGAAAGAAACATCATGAAGCATGAGTATATGTACAGTTTTATAGATATATATATATATACTAATTATTTTACAGATATAAATACTCAGATAAAAAAAGAGAAATCTCAATCCCTATGTATGCAGATAGCCACTATTGATATTGTAAATATGAAAGTCTATATATAGCCACAGCAATCTTCAATACTGTGTGATTAAGACTTAATGCACATACAGGCAAAAAGGACAACTGGAGAATATTAAGAAAAGAGCAGGGCAAGATACTAACACTGATAGAATAAGAAGGATATTAAAAATGTGCCGTCTTGAAACACAGATAACAGTAGATTTTAAACAGGACACTAACATTATGCTGAAGTATTGAACTGACTTGTAATAAATTTAAAATTATAATGTATCATGGAATGGAATGACAAAAACACCAATTTCACATCTTCTCTGTATTTAAGGCATTTTCTATTGATGATTTATAGATTAACATATTTTTGAGCCTAAAAATATTTTCACATTAATCAAAGTAATCAAATTTTCCAAATAATAGTGCTTGTGTTGTGTTGCTAATATATCAGCTTAGATCATGAAAACCCTGAAAACAACTACGTGCCAACAAAGTTGCTTACTGTAACATCACTGCCTGAAATACCTGAAGTG
This sequence comes from Pachycephala philippinensis, assembly GCA_013397055.1. Taxonomy (NCBI): domain Eukaryota; kingdom Metazoa; phylum Chordata; class Aves; order Passeriformes; genus Pachycephala; species Pachycephala philippinensis. Next base: position 46,884 of record VWZT01011290.1, on the reverse strand, counting down.
ACACCCAGAAGGTGTCACTTAAAAGAAATATTTCCCAGTACTAAATAACAGAACTATTAATGACAATTTTTACATTTTCATTAATCATGAGCATTTGAGTACTCCCAGATCTCACATATAATGAAAACAATAAAAAGTAGCAGGATGAGTCTATTATTTAATTACTCGGAGGCAGGGAAAAAGAAAAAAAATCTCAAATGCATGTATATCTGGTGTATCCAATAAGGTCTGCAAAATCATACCCAAGCTGATATGCTGCAAACCGAACTGCAGAAATTTTTGGGAGCTAGGGGCTTTTACAGTTTTAAAAAACATCAGGGAAAGCCTCCTTCATGCTTTTGACACCAGGGAGATATGATTCACCAAATCAGGTTCCCCATCTAGTCTACATTGGGAAATAAGATTTCTCTCAATGACTCAGTAGATATGTACATTCATGTACATATTATATTTTCCATTTAATATACATATATTGGATTTTGTATCAAAAATTACTCTGTATATTATACTGATATGTTTTTAACAAAACGTTAAACATCATGAAAAGAAGTCTAACCTGAATTATTCCATACTTTCCAACACTCCCCACAATTAAAGTTTTTAAGTTCATCTGCAGGCCTAGTAGTTTATACTCTTGCACACTTCAGTCTGTAACAGATTATTCCCAAAAGATTATCCTCGGAAGAAGAGAAAACAAGACCAAAAGTCTTGATGTAGTACTGAAAAAGAGAACTGTTCCTTATCATAAATAAGGTGATCAGTATCCTGCTCATATGTTGAGTGACCCCAAAGCCTTGAAAGTAATTATTTCACAAACCTCAGCTTGTGTATATTAACAACAGATAAAGTGTTTCCTCCTGTTTAAGATATATGACAGGTACTAGAGAGCACTTCAGACTAAACAAGGAATTTAACATTTATACTTCTTCAATCTGCAGATCTTTCAAAGCTTCTCTGAATACAGAGTTCCTTTATGAGCTTTGCTATTTACTTGCTGCCCAGTTGAGTTGGTAACAAACACATCACAGGTGATTTGGGAGGAGTAAAAACAGATGGTGAAGAAGAGAGGACAGATTAGAGACAGTCAGCCCTGAAGATCAGAGACATTCATGATATCTTCTTTCCTCATCACAAATGTTCTTGTACATGACAGCTTCCACTCTCTGCGAATTAATTCCCTATCTAGGACCAGAACAACAGTACTTCTCCAAAGTAACATGGATTGAAAATTTACATCCAATTTAATAGAAAATAGTTTTTACTTGTCTAAAAAACCCCAAACCAACACAGAAAAAAACCCCACCAAACATTAAGGGTATGTCCTTGTTCTCAGACCTTCCCTTTAAAAATATGCTTGCAATAGTTAGGGCAAAGCTGAAAAAATTATACCTTCCATAAAACATTGTGTTAGCTTTCCCAAATTCACTTTTACCTGTCTTTTTCAAAAAAAGTATTATGATACCTTAATTCTTCACTGAAAACATATTATTTTTTGCATTTAAAAAAAAGATTGCATGCAATTAGAAAGCTTTCCTTCAAAAAATTAGCATGAATTCAGTTACCAGAAGAGTCCTTAAATACAGCTGTAAGATGGCCCAGCAGAATTACTAACACTCTTTGTCTCAGCAAGGTCAAGTAGGGATCCTCATTCATATTTAAATTCCAGCTAATATTCTGAGAGAAGGTTTTGCATCATATTTTCTAGATCTAATTAATAACATCTGGACAGTTAGGAACAGATTGGGAAGTGCTAAATGTGCAACAGCTAAGAAATTCATATGCCAGATGAGAGAAGTAAGAAATAGAATACAAGTACTGAGAAGAATAGAAGAGATTTTTCCGTAAAGAACTTCATGCTTTGTTTCATCCCAAAAATATGAGGAAGCAGAAAAGGGAAATATACTAAAGCAAAGGGGAGATTTGGGTCCTGATCATCCCCTGACACCGAGCAACCAGGCCAAGTGCCCTCAGCAAAGGGAGAAGAAGCAAACTACATAACTACTAAGTAAGAGAATAAAAACCTTAGGTAAGAGGACCAAAAGTTTTGATCAATAAGAAAAATTAGAGCTATTCATAACAGAGTTCAACTAATGGCTTATTTTGCAGAGATAAATGGGAGTGGGGTGAGGAAAAATCAATTTCGTGAAATAGAAAAAGAGGAAAGCATGGACTGAATCCCATCCTCTGCTTGCATACATCCATGGCACCCCTTTATTGATTTATCCAGTCTCTTTAGGGAGCCAAAGCTGACTCACTTTCCTCCATTTACCAACCTGCTCCCAGCTTACCTTGCAGGTCAAACAAGTGATCCAAACCTTATGGGGATCCTGCTCTGACCACTTACCACATGGATGAATTCACACAAGAAAAATAATACCAGCGGCATTTTGAAAGTGGTACTGACGTAACATCAAGTAAATTCACAGAGAAAATAATGGCTTGCTGTGCTTTTAACAGAGTGTATGAAAATGAAAAAGTGTGAGCTTATTTTAGGCTACATTAAAAAACCTTAGCCAGGAAATTTAAGCAAACAAACAAAACAAAACCACAAATTAAGGCTTGAAGTTTGAATCAAATGTAAAAGACTATGATGTCTCTTATTTCAGAGGTGTATGTTTTAATTACATTACTACCTACCTACTACCTGTATGTAAAAGCAAGAACTGCAAAAGTTATGTGAAGCTCAATAATTTACATACACCACATACACATAAGGGAGTTAGTGCTGCATCTCAAAAGAAAAGCTACTGTGAAACAGTCATTTCATTTCCAAAAACTGAAAAAGAGGCTCATCTGTTTTAATGTTCTGTTACTGTGAGCTATATTTGTCCAGAATAAAAATGGCAGTATTGCCCTTTTCACATATCCAAGAAAATTTTTGGAAACTGATAACAAGCAAAAGCATGCAGGCTTTGGGTGTCCGCAGACGTAAGTCATGAAAGAGTTAACCTGCCAAGATTAGTTTGTATATAAGCAGGATAAATTGAATCATGCAGAGGAGTGGAATCCCTACAAAATGGAAAAGAACGACTAAAGGAAGAAATTCCATCACCAGACAGGACTGCAAAGAATGGGAAGTCAAAAAAGTGAATAATAAGCATTTAAATGAAAACTGTCATAGGACATGCAAGACTTACACAGGATAAGATAAATGATGGTACATTTGCTCAAATAAAATGAACCTCTAAATGGTCTACTGAACATCACAAAAATGTTAAAAGGAAGTATTCAGGCCACTGCAGGAGGATTTGTCTGTACAACTAATACAATGGAAAGTTGGATCTCTAGTAGTGCAATGATGACAGGTGGTTTCCTTTCATAATAGCTTCAATATTGTGATTCACAGTCTTAAACCACTATAAAATGCAATGCATTTTACTGTTTTGGTGTAAATAATCCCTGGATTTGACCTGAAGTCACATCTCATGCCATCTAAAAGTTCCTCTGTATAAATCTCCATGACTTTTGTGTGGGGAGTAGAAGCAAAAAAACCAAAAGGCAATCATTCATTAAAGGTAAAAGCAATCCCACCCCCAAAGAAAAATAGCTAGCTCCACATACATCAAAGTTACAGTAGAGCAGACAAAATGCTGTAGAATCTTGTGATGAGATATGGTATTTTTCCAAATTCTATCACACCAGAAAGTCTGCATTTCAATACAAGTAATATAGCAGGTGTACTCAAAGTAAATGACTTCATTCAGGGAACAGTTTCAGTTATATTTTAGAAACCAAAAACAATGCTTTCTCCAAGAACTGTAGTCTACTGGAACACAAGAACCTATAGATGTTAATTAAATTTCAGAAATAACATTTTGAACAGAGGGGGACAAGGTGCTAAAATAAATGAATCCAGTGGAATCAGTTAACTGAAGATAGAAAAAAATTTGTCATCACAGTTCTATCTCAGTATTGTCTACTTAAGAAGATGATGAAGAGGAGAGATCACATGAGTGGAAATTAGTGGCAGTCTTCCTTTATTGGTTGCAGGTGTGTTTGATAAGGGGGGAAAGAGAGTCTTTTCTTTCATCACAGCATTAATTCCGTTTCTCAGTAGAACATGATATAATACTTCATCAAAATCTTTCCTTCACCCAGTTTTCCTATGAAGTCCATGCCTTATGTAATTTTTAACACTGTGGGCTGAAACAAGAATGTTTCCTGATTTATAAATACTTGAGAAAACTAAAATGGCCTATGTCCAAGAGTTTGCTTCTGTATAATATTTTCAAAAAGATATTTCTGTGTATTAATTTGATCACATGGGAGAGAGTTCTTGTTTTTCGAAAGGTCCTTTTCCAACTTCAAATTGCAGCAGTATTTTAGCAGATGAAATACATAATTGCAAAGACTTTCCTAGTTTTAGTCAAACAAATATAAACCAATGTTATTTATTTACTGGGGCATAAACAGTGTTCACACTGTTTTACTTTACATATCACTAATATTTTAACATACTTTAAAATAAAAATAAAATCTTAGATGCTAGAGATAAATACAGGAGAAAAACCATTCTGTTGAATACCATAAGTTCATGGTAGTGCAAAACTGGTTTTGCTTACTTTTCTAGCTTGCTTTACAAAACTGATGTTTCAAAATGAATTCATAATTCCATACACACTTAAGGAAAGCCCTCCCCCTGAGACATGCAGGTCTTTACTCCCTGTGCTCCATCATACTCTACCCATTGTTTTTTTCCTCAGAGTAGGAAACTGATCAGAAATAATTTTTCCATCTGTGGTAGTTTCATTTGCAGCTTTTCCTCAGGTCTTCTTAAAGAAAATTTGCAGAGACACAAGCAACAGAGCAGGGAAGGAGTAGGACAGGTCATTCTATTGGTTGCTGTTTGGTTGGTGTTGTTTTACAGTACCTTAAAATATATGGGACCCACTTGCTTAGATGTATAGTCATACTGAATGAATATGTTGGAATTGTGTAAGCCATGCAAAAGTAAAGACTTGCTGTATTGAACCACGAACAACAAGTGCAAACAGCTAAAATTTGAGGATAGACTATTTAACTTTAAAAGACGTGTAGTGTTGAAAACTTGAGAAGTGCCAACGTCTTCTAAAAGATACTAAAGACTTGAAATACCCTTTTAAATTATAAGAGAAGCATTTAAGAATCACTCCACACCATTATGTTCTGAACTAATGCCTTTACAAAGTGCCAAATCCTACCACAGTGAGTAGGGAGACCTTTTTTTTTCTGCTTCCTTCACCCCATGACCAAGGACTCTAAGATTATATGCAGGGATACAAATCAAAAAATTCTCTTCTAAAAAAAGGGGGACAGGTCATTAGTATCTAGTCTTCCAGATATTACTAAATCCAGACACTGTAGAATTTTGATTATATTAATATATCATTTGCAGAACTTTAGATTGTGTGCCATTCTAGCAAAAAGGGAAAAAGTGAACTGAGAAGGGTAGTAGAAAAGATAAATGAGCCAAGGTCATGAAGTAGCTTATGCTAGGTCAGAGGACTGAGTGATAGAAAAAAAAAATTGGATTGGACAAGGCAATATGAATGTGAAGCTAAAGGTAATTCATCAGATTAGGAAGTATTTGTAGAACACTTTGTAGAACACTGTTGAACACACACTGGACACTACTGTGATACTGAAATTACAGATAGAGCAGAAAATATAAATAAATATCACCTGCAACAGTGAGGTCAAAGAATTATTTTTTTGGGGACACCTTCATCCTTATGGCACACTTCGTGCTTTGTTAGGGGCAAGCTGATCTACAGCCTCTGTCATTGCACATTTGAGAGATGAAAAAGAACAGATCAATTTGACCCTTTTTGTTTTCATTTCTGTCAGATGAAAATACATTAGCTCTGAAAACTGTTTAAATCTGGTGTTGCAATTGCTTAATCAGAAAAGCTTTTTCCTCTGATGAACTGGTTGTTAGAAGCAATACTTCCAAACAGTCAATAGAAAAACTGAGCCAAATGCTTCTGTAGTGATGTTAGTCCTTGGCTCCCACACTATGTCCCTACAGTAAAGTGCTCTGCAATTAATTACAGTGTATAACCCCCACAGCAGACCAGAGGCATTAGGCGTGATTAGAATTGAGTGATGGAGCTCTCCTTAGCTGATGTGGTTCTTATGCCTGCATCACCACTACCCTACTGCAGCTATTCGAAAGCTACAGCCTTGTCATTACAAAGGCATGCATTATTACGCATAATACAGAATTATTATATAATTCTGCATATTTGTGGCACAAACGCTTGTCTATAAGAGCATTGGAAAAACACTATACTATTAAGAAAAAAACAAAACATCAAAAACATTGTGTGTCTCTAGAGAGGATTCTACTAGGCTCGCTCTTAAATGTAGGAAGACATGATCAACCTTATTCTCTAATTTGGAGCATCCTAAAACTCCCAGTGTTGATGGCTTAGGTATTTGGACTCATGACCAGTGGCAGAGGCAGCTCTAGCTCTACCTGCTATTCTCTGTTTGTGTTAACATCACAGATCTTCAAAGGAAATTAAAAACACTTCTACTTTGGCAGCCCTGAACAAATGTGGAGAGAGGGGAGGGGTAGGTGACAGTTCTTGTTTGTCCTTAAAATTTGAATTCCTCCTCCGGATTTTATACTAAAAATGTTGAGAGCTACATATTTTATTTTAAAGAAGCAAAGATTCTTGCCTCCTAATATTCATAATTAAACCCAAAGAAGGGGACATTTCTGTCTACATACTGAGTTAGACGCAATGCTAAACTAGCTTTATCATTTTTATTGTGTTGTGGGATGCCTAACAGCCAGTGTCACAAGCCAACACCCCACTGTGCTAGGCATCACACAAACAATGAACAAAAAAGACTGTCTTGGTGCCAAAGAACATTTCAGCAGAACATTGTAGTTCAGAAAAAAAGAAACAGGAACCAAATGTAAAGTTCAAATATAACAGTACGCACTATCTCAGCTAGTTCCCATGCCCATCTGTATGTCCTGTTTTATCTTTCTTCTGGTTTTCAGCTTTAGAATGCACCTTGTCATTTCACAGCAAAGCCACAGTGATCTGAGAAAATGGGAATACAAGCAGAAAAAAATCCTTGGCAATACCTGGTTTTGTCACATTATTTACTTTTTTTTTTTTTTCCAAATCAACCAGAACAGAAAAAATAAAGTTTAGAGGAAGAAAAAGGTCCTCACACAAAATGGAGCCTTTAGTAATTTTCAACATATCTGGCAACAATTAGAAAAATTATGCTAAGTAAATAGAAGGTGCCATGATGATCACCCCCTACTCAGTTTTCTGAGTATGCAAGCTCCAGAACTCTGTACCATTGGTCTGAACTATGCTTGTTTGCTTATACAATATCTGATGTCAATGAAATCAGCACAGAAGAATTGAAACGGACCTGGAGCTACACTGACTGAACACCTCATGATGCAAATCAGAGGATGGACAATGAAAGAGAGGGAGAGAGAGACTGGAGAAAATGATTACAGGGTAAAAACAATTCAAGTGTTTGTATGTGGGGCAGCTAGGCAAGTTCTGTGAAAAGTGAGATGTGCACTGCTCCTTACCCCACGCCTCTGCAGCCTCTAGTCCAGCCCAGAATGGCTGTCAGTCATTAGCACACCTGAAGCAATACCCCACACCAGCTCCTTGAGCCCCAATCCAGCCACAGAGTGCTGATAAGAGCAGAAGTCCCACCTGGGAGGGTGTGGCCACAGGTGGCCAGAGCAGATAAAATCCATTGCACAGACTTCCACCTTGTTATGTCCCTATTGTTCTTGGATTTCATGGCAGCTGAGACCACACTGTATCCAAGAGGTGGTAGCTCTACTTTGCTCTTCTCTCTCTTATTATCTCCTTTTGTACTCCTAACTCTCTCTTCTTGAAATCTGGGTAATTTAAGGTTGCATGGGTTAGCATTTGCTAAGTTAATACTTTGTGAAATGCTCTATTTTGATTGAATGATTGCTTTAAATTTTGCTGAGTTCTTGACTGGGGTGGGTTGACCTTTGCTGGACACCAGGTGCCTGCCCACCAAGCTGCTCTACCACTCCCCATCCTGGCTGGACAGGGGAGAGAAAACAAGATGGAAAACAACTTGTAGGTTGAGATAAGGCAGTTTGCTAAAGCAAAACTTAAAGCTTGTGCATGTATAAGCAAAGAGAAAAAAATGGTTTATTCTCTACTTCCCATTGTTGAGTAATGTTCAGCCACTTCCTGGGAGGCAGAGCTTCAGCATGTGTAGCAGTTGCTTTGGAAGGCAAATATCATAAACAATGAATACTCCTCCTCTATTCCTTTTCCTTCTCTTCGCTTTTATTTCTGAGCTGAAGTCATCTGGTATGGAATGGCCCTTTGGTCAGTTTGGGTCAGCTGTCCTGGCTGTGTCCCCTCCCAGGATCTTGCCCACTCCCAGCCCCTTGATGAGGGGGGAATATTGAGAGACAGCGCTGCTGCTGTGCCAGCCCTGCTCAGCAGTGCCCAAAACACTGGTGTGTTATCAACACCTTTCCAGCCACCAATGCACGGCACAGCCCTGTGAGGGCTGCTGTGAGAAAACTCTATCCCAATACACTGATCTTCTAAAGTTTACAAGTTTGCTTTTTAATCTCCTGTGAACTTTGTCACATTTCTCCTGTACCCCTACCTCAGGGGAAAGTAGTACCTTAAGCCCCCTTTAAACAAACTCACCAAGTGAGGACCAGGGCTTTACAGAGGGCAGTGCTCTGTGGCCTCCAACCAAGTCTCTAAAACTTAGAAATACCTATGAACAAGGACAATGCAGAGAATAAAGTATATTTAGCTATATTGATGGACCGTGTATGTTTTTAAGGTAGGCATGAGATTTATGTATCATTTTAAGTGTAATCTGCAGTATACTCATATTGTTAGAACTGCACTGCTTGTCATGGAGCTAGCTGATATGCTATGGTTTCTGTGGAGTGAAAATGCTTTTTAAGAGATCTAAAAATTGTCTTCCTAGGCTGACAAAATCAATCTGTGGAAGGAAAATCAAGCCATGTACTATGAACTATACGTTCATCATTCCAGTTTTGGGGCAGAAGGGTTGGGAATTTTTTTTGTTATTCTTATTTGCTTATTTTTAAGATGCATACATAACTGTCAGTCATAGTAATCACTAGATAGGTCACTATCTCTAATTTTCTGAGTAAAACATCAATGTGAATAAAACTTTCATAAACCAGGCTTAGGGGTGAGTTAGCTACCACTAGGAGTTCTGGTTCTTCTTCTTTCTCAGATTTCCAAAGAATACTCTTCCTGCTCACTGTTAGCCATGCCATTAGCTTTACCTCCAGTGCACCACTTCAGCGAACTGAACTGAGAGAAAGCAGAGCCAGATTTAAAGGAGAGCTGGCAGCAGGGAGGAGTAGGAATGCACCTGGGATTTGCAGGTAAATCTGTGTTTATACACACAGTGTCAGGGAACAGTGAGCTCGACTACTCCCTGGGGAGGTGGGAAGAGAGGGGGGGCACGAAACAGGACGGCACAGAGCTGCTGAGAAGAGAAACAAGTCCTGTTAAAAGTCCAGTGCTCATTAGGTAAAAGCAAGATAACAAGTCATGTTTGAGGCTCAGCCAGGAAACGAGGATAACAGTTCAGGAATGGGGCACTCCTATGGCATGACTGGAGTGGGGACTCATGGACTTGGACTGGGATGCAATGGGATTCTAGGCCATGGGCAGGGCTGGGGAATGCCCTGGGGAGGCTGACGAGGGATAGTCAGACTGGGTAATGCCCTGACATATGTGAGCAGAGAATGTTTCCTCTCAAACCTGAGGTTTGGAAAAGCTGCAGTTCAGTACCTTGTTACAGGTGATGAATGAGGAAAAAAGCCAGCAAGTTATGTGATTTTTCAGTAACAATATTTAATTTTTCAATCTCAATTAATTTGTTGACTTTGGATAATTACTTGTATCTTGATTTAAAAGACAATTTGCTCAAACGCTGATATTGCATCCCCTGTTATACATCTACACTTAAGTGTTTCACACACAGATCTGTCTGGACCAGTGAATTGCTTGAACTCACACTCTTCCTCCTCTCATACATGTTTGAAGCTATTTAGTACATATGATTGCACCACAGATTCACAATTTAGACTATCTGGAGAATATAGCACCATTTCCTCTGGAGAATAAATAACAGTTCACATTATAGGTCTGATTCTAAGGACAACATTTTATGTTTAACAACAAATGCAGATATTTTAAACAACGTTTCAATGATACCTTTTTGTATTCCTGTACTGAAAATGCAATTGTTATTTCCTGTGGCTATTGCCTGAAGGAAAAATCCACTGCTGTGTGGGAGATAAGGTTCAAATTAAAATGAAATGGGGAGACGGAAGCCATTTTGCAGATAATGTCTTGATTTGCAGATTTACTACTCTGAAAGATGTCACCCATTATATACTTTTTTTGATGCAATATTTAAAGTCTATCTTCATTTTAGTAGGTTCACTTTGTAACTGCATTTTCACTCTATCAAAACAAACTCAAAATTAAATCAAACAAATATTCGTGTTTGCAATAAAATTCACTCTTGTAATCCAACTTATACTGGTGTAAAACATATACATAAAAATATGTGGGGAACTACTTTTTATTGTCATTGTTTCTTCCTTAGTGATCATTCAAAGAAAGTTTGAGCTAAACTATAAAATTTAAGTTGAAGAAAAATACCAAATTGTTTAGCAATGAACAGAGAGAGAAATTAGTTTCCTGTTGTGTGACATTATTTTTATGCAGTTTAAAGGTTAATTAATAATAAAAATTATGGAAATAAAAGGCAATGGAAAATAAAATTGGGCAATTCTAAATGAAGTTTTTCTTTGTTATATTTATTGGCTTCTACTTTCTATGCAATTGCCCTGAGCTAATTAAAAAAAAAAAGTATTAAAACTCTAGTGAGTTTATAATAATTGAATCTGGTAAAATGAAACCTATTAAATAATTTTATTGAGGTACAAGCCATACAAGGCACATTGTAAATGTCAGTCTAAATGACAATAGCAATGTGAACCCAAGAAAACAAAGTATTAGTAGGAACCATTAGCACATAAGGACATATTTGTTGCCAGATTGGGACACATTCAGACGTAATTTTTTTTTAACTCACATTACACCAAGCAATGAATCAAACCAACCGCATATTGTATAGAATGTTGTAAATGTTTGTAATATTGTAGAACTATGTGGATAAACCTTGTCAAAAGGCATTGTATGGTTTATAGTTACAGAACATCAAGAACAGATACCCCATATATTAGTGAATGCATCAACTTAAGGTTTAAAAATGAAAATATGAATGAAAAGAATGAAAATTGTTGCAGTTTTATTCAGTTTTTTCAAGGTCTCTAAGGAATGAATCATGAATTTTTAACACAGATAATGTCTATCCATCTATCTATTTTGCAATTTTTATGTGCACTTAATAGTTTGAAACAGAAACACAGAAAATTCAGGCAGGATATCAGATAGGATTTTCGGAAACAGAAGAATCTGGATTCACCTGCAGGCATCAGAAAGCATTCTGAGGCATGAAAAGCTGTGTCTGGGAATAATTTCCAAACTATGAAGACAAGTATACAGATATTCACATTCCCCTTCACATGTACCCAAACTGTGCCTTGTCTTGAGAACCAGGCCACCAGGCTGGCATAAAATAGCATCTGTAAGATGTTGATGGAAGGTCAAAGGTCTTGGGAACTCTTTCAAAATGTGGAATAAAAAAAAATAATCCATTTTAATTTAAACATTGTTAAAAATTTCCCTGCCCTACTAAGAAAGATGCAAACTCTGTCACTTCATTTTCCTGTACGCCATTATAATCACTGTGTTTCATAACAGCTTCCCACTTACATGCTCTGAATCTCTAGTGCACCTCTGAGTGACATTTGAGGCACACCCAAAATATTGTCTTATACCATTTTAGTTTTTTTCCCATGGGTGGAGTAGGAAATATAGTGGAAGCTTGCCTCCGGTTATAATCTAATGTAACAAATCATGGGGTAGTTAAAATGTGTTTTAGTACAACGTGCAGCATAACTGCTGCAGTGCAGCACCTCCTGCATGTTCCTTTACTTTGCTTTTATAAAAGGTAAGTAGCCTGCATAACTCTCTAGCGCAGCAGCTAGAATGCCTTTGGAGTCCAGGGTAACTACATCTGCTCAGCAGCACTCTGGCACTTGTCAGAGTCTTCCTAAAAGTATTTTCAAGTCTAGAGAAATTTTCAGCTCATGTTCCTGAAATGTTTCATCTATCATATTAAGAGTCTAAGTTTTAGGAAGCGCATGCCAGCCAGAACTAAGGTATTATGTTCCCTTTTTTTTTTAATTCATCCATTTATCTGACACAATAGAAGAAAACCCACTTATAACATTCTGCTCTCAATGTTGTTTATTCTTGCCATTCTTCACAAATATAATAATATTGGATATTTGTTACATAGGCCAGTGCTTGAAGAAAACCAACAGTATCAGAATCTCAGCTTTCACAAAAGTGTATTTTTAGTTATGATAAAGAGCTTGAAGACACAAAGAACAAAAAGAATGATTCAGAAGCCAGACATAAAATAAAAAATAAATAATCATGTAAGTAAAATAGTTCTACTTTTTAAATTTATAAAAAATATCATGAATCAGTATGAATGGTATATAATTTTTAAAAAAATAACTAAAAAAGTGTAATATAGACAATGGTGCTGCTAACTATCTCAAAAGACAAAAGCTCACCAAAATTAATAGGAAGGTTAAAAAAGATGAGTTAAATACTTGGATAAAATCGTATTCTCATTGTATTATACCTTTTATCCCTGTACTTTGTCACTAGCTCACTCTTTTCCTTCCAATAAATGTCTTATTAGAAAATACATGTTTAAGATTTAGATTCTGGAGGAACCAATAATGTTTTATTATAATTGATTTCTTATATTTTGGGGGGTTTGAAGCATTGGAAAGACAGGACTTGTGTTATTAGGATCCTGCCAAAAATGAGATCAAGATGTATCAATCAACAGCTATTGGTAAGAGAATATTTCCAGTCTGCTCCATGTCAGGAAATCTGAGCCACCTTTCCCATCACCAGCCTTTCCTTTTACCTAAGTCTTCCTGCCATAAAACTATCCCACTTCAGCATTTCATTTTTGCCTTCAATGGAGTTCTGAGCTTATTCAGAAAATATCTTCCTGTCTCTGACATAAATTCAAGGATAAAGATTTTTGCATACCATCAAGAAATTTAATTGGACAAAACCAGACAATGCATGGCCAGCTAAGCATACAATCTGCATGAGATTCTGAAAGGGAATGAGGTCAATAAACCAGGGTTAGCAGTTTTTCTCTATTTCAGTGTTTTGGCACTTTTTTTCAATAACCACAAGAGGCTGAAAATTTCTCTATCAGTTTGTTTGTTGATAACTCTGTGAAAACTATTTCCAAAAGCATAGAAGCTACAATCTGAGCCATAAAACAAGGATTAAATAGGGATTGATAGATAGATTATAAATTGTTTGCAAACATGTCATATTCCAGTTGACATAATGCAAAACACATATATATAGACTAAAAGATGACCAAGCCATGAGTATAGTTATGAAGAGATAGACTGATTAAAAAAAGTCCTAATGATTCATTGCCAAAATATAATGTGCATTTATTAGAAGTATAACCTCTTATATAGTGCACATTATTAAAAATTTAAGGACTTTCACAGTTGAAAAAGTAACAAGTTTGTTTGTTTTTTTGTGGTGGGTTTTTGTTGTTAAGGAATACTGCATACATAGAGTTGTATCCATGCCTATTTCCCTAGACAAGTATGACGACAGTCAATGTTTTGAAATCTAATTTACCAGCAAGACTGACGGCAGTAGAGCAAAATTTAGACACATACAATTTCAACTTACAATTAAAATTTTTAGTTTATTCATTAGACAACTCTTTTTCAAGGAAAAAAATAATCCTTGTAATTTGGGAATGGAGCTTTTGAAGAATAGGAGGCAAAAATTGTTATTTTATAAATCTAATCTGACAGTAATAAGAAATATCTTATTCTATCACTTAAATTGCATTTAAATGTCCTTTTTATGCTGTCATTCTCTCTCTCAAATAATACCCTTCAATTTCAGACTTATCAGAATGAATTTTAAAAAAGAAATAAATGAAAGACCCTAAAATAGAATTTGATAATTAGTATTTATTATTCATGATCCCTAAACTGAAGATTTTTGGGTTTGCTTACTGACAGAACTTCTAATGGGTTAAAATCATTACTTAATATACTTTATTGGTCCAGTAAAATAAAAATGAACATATTTTTATCATTACAACATTAGTTGTTACTTAGAGATATTAAAATCTGGGAAAGCTATTCTTTCTGAAATATACTGAGAATATAGGTAAGATGTATGTGTCTACATTTCTCAAAGAGGGAAGGTTATTTCTTCACTTCTAATTTATGTTCTATGCTTACGTTATTTTTTTGTCATTTAACAAATTGGGTAAATTCCAGTATCTGTGTAACTCAACATATGAATAATAAGAGTGTTGCAAATATGTGCATCACAAGTCCAGTGGCAGTAGGTATTAATATGCACAGTGAGACTGTTAATTTTCTAGAGATGTCTTCCTCCACTGTAACTTATTGTGGGTAGAAAGCAGATGCATTCTTTATTTTGTTTGTAGAGCAACAATTTTTAAAAAAAAAAAAGAATAGATTTAACTCACTGCCAAGGCTTCAGGTATTAGATTGACTACTTTACAAATCAAGATGTGAGCTAAAGACAGATTATTACAAAACCATCTTAACACACCAAGCATTTTTCTCAACAAATGTTTTTGTCACTTATTTACAGTCACATTGCAATCAAACATGCAGTTGCTGAGTTTTAATTGCTTAAAGAAAAATAATCTATATATTTTTCAGAATATCAGAAATATCGGAATGCTTAATATGAGACCTAGAGAATAACTAACAAAAAGCTCAGTTTACAATTAGAGAGGTTTCCTGTGCATATAAGATTTGATTGAACACAGATCATAATATAATTTCTGTTTGACCCCAGCTAATGCCAACCAAAGTTAAAAGAGACAAGGACAGCACAAATATCTATAACTCTAGGCAAGTTGGAGAAATCTAATAACTCGGGAGATTACAAAATTTAATAGAAAAATGAAAATTACTTTTGAAATTCAAATTCCTTTCTTTTCCCAAAGAGTAGCCAAGGAGTAAATTTTGTAGGAAACCTTTTTTGTACTCTAAAACACCAAGTAAAATTATGAAAATATTGAAATTATTGATTTTAGTCATTACTGCAATGTTTTATTATATGAAACCCTACCTAATTCTCTAATAGCCTGTGAATTAAAAAAAAAAACAAAAAAAACCAAACAAACAACAACAACNAAAAAAAAAAACAAAAAAACCCCAAACAAACAACAACAACAACAACAACAACAACAAAAACCAACAAAAAAAAAAAACAAAACCAAACTTTCAGATGAGGGAAGAATTATTTCAGTTAAAGCCAAACCAACTGCAAATAAATTTTGTCAGTATATTTTCTTGACCATCAACAGCTCTTCCAAATAAAATGTAGGCATGGTGTTGGAACATCAAATTACTATAAATTATAATAGTTCCAGATTTTATAATATCCATAATATTAAGTGTTATCCTGTCTTTTTCATTACTCCATACTTTTAAAAATCTCTTTTGACAACTCCTTTTCATAGTAATGGGAAGTCTAGATTATTGTTTCAAGTTTCAAATTAGATGTAGACAGCTGAAGTATCTCATATTTTTTGTATGCAATGATAAGAAAACATAAGCCAGCATTTTGAGCAATATTTCAATATTTGAATAAAAAATTAAACTCAAACTATTCTGAGAATATTGACTCTTCATTTTCTTTACCAGTTACTAAATATATTCTAGTTAATTTTCCTAGGGATTAATGCAACATACTTGACATCTACAAAACAAAATCTATTGTACCAAACTGATGGAAATTCTAATTGCAAAGAACAGAGTACACATTAGAAATTATTGCCACACAGTTTTCAGTCACCACCCATTATATTCAATGTAGATATCAGAATATAAAAGTATATAATTCAGTATCTTTTGATGAATGTGTGCAGATTCCTTACACTTGGAAAAGACTACTAGAATTTTTTCTTACAAGATTTTTTGTGGGTTTTTTTCTTACCCAAATTTCTTTTTTTCTTTTTTTTTTTGCCTGTGTGCTTTCACTTACATTGAATACGTGCAGATCATGAAATGACTACTAAAATTTTTTCAGATATTCTTATGAAAGAATGAAGTAGAATTTACCAAAAGAAGGGACAGAGGTCCCTATCAAACTATTATCCTGTCACCCAGATTAATAAGATTGTCTGCCTCCCTAAAAACTAAGAAATCATTGAAGATATCAAAATTTCTCAGTACACCTCTCAGACTATCATTATAGGGACATCTGTAGAACTAAGAACAGTTGATCCCCGTTCTATTACTTCTTTATTGGTGAGGATCTGTGCTTCATTTATTCTCATTAGCATAAGTGTCTCAGAAAATCCCTAGTAGAATTCAAAAAAAATCATTATCAATTTTTTTAATCAGAAACCAAAATCTGCATTGCAAAGAGACCAATTCTGTTCAGAATTACTAATTCTCCTTTATTGTCTTATCATAGAATTTCTAAATCCAGTTGATTATGTAACCTGTGATAATTAGGGGTAACTTCCTGACCTCAGCTGTATTACAGTGCAGATTTTCCTGGGGTCAAAACTGCCCCCTAGGAATCTTGAGTTTCTGGTCAGATAAACCTCATGTTCAGATTTATGGTCCTTAGGGATTTGGCAATACAAGGCCTCCTTCTTTGGCTGTGGAGAAGAACAAGGTATTAACCTACTGATCATAACTTTTTCCTATGTTTGAATATTGTATGGAAGTTATATGACACCTTATAACTTGATCAAATTGTTTTCTGTGTGTGCTGTGACTGGGTTAATAAACTCCTACATTTAAAACCTGAAGAAGTCTGTAATTGAAGTTCTATCCTTTAAAATATATTGTAACTCCCAGACTGCTTTAATAATTCCTTTTCGTTGTGGTTTGGTACCATGAAGTTCAACACATGATAATTATTCACTGAATTCAGCACAGGGAAATTGAAAATCAGGAACAAAAGAGAAATTCTTGTCCTATGCTACCTTGCTCATTTCAGTTATTCATCTGTTGCAGCTACCATTCTGGAAAACATGACAATTCTTTTGTACTTTCTGCAGATTTTCTGCTCAAAATACAAGGTATTCTTCCTAATTGTATCTAGAAATGGAAAAAAAAAATTAAAAAAAAAAAATTAAAAAAAAAACCTGAGAAGAAAGAGAAGGAAAAAAGCAAATGACAATCTTTTCTTACAGATGCCAAGTTGTAGACAGCAGATTACATTTTGTATATCTATATTGCATTTTGTATACCTACAAAATAGTTACTGGTATGTAAGCACAGCACAGTCACTACTAATTAGCTTGCTAAGAATGTCTTGGTTGTGTCCTGGCAACTCTGGCAGAGCTGAATAAACTCTCAAGCAGCATGATGACGGAAAGGGCTAACCCACGTTGGACTGACATACCCATAACATTTACAAATGAACTGAGTACTTGGAAAAACTATATCATGCTGAGTTGAGGTAGATATATTGCACATGACATCCAGTGATTAATGAAAGAGTTGCTTCTGGCCTTTCTTGAACAGATGCTCAAGGAGAATACATACAGACCATTCTTATTTTGTGAACAAACACAATTACTATTCTTGCAGTTGAGCATTATCTACTCTTTGTGACTTTCCATAGATGATATAAAGAGGTGAAAAAAGATATTCCATTGCCTTCTTATGCTGGTCACACATAGATGTAAAGTTTATTATTCAGAGTAGTTTATAATTCTCTGACATTTTTGAGTGCAGGTGGGAAGTTCAGGGGAAAAGTCCATTTTTGCTGACTTCCTAGAAACTACAGTTACCTTCTCATCCCAAACCAAAGAAATAGTGTATAAGGATAATTTATGTTTTCTATATGCAACAATCTATAGCAAAATGCATTATTAGCCCAGTCTTTTCAATGGGAGATCCTGGATTAGCACCTTCAATTTTAAGAGGTTGCACTGACATCTTTTGTTTTAGCCTTTCCATCCCCCTATTGTAACATCTGCCAAACACCATGCTGTTTCAGCCTAGTTGTTGAGCTTCACAATCCACTGAGAAATTCCTAAAATCCTAATTCTCTTCTTGTTTGCTCAAACTAGAGAAAAACAGCATTTGAAAATAATGTAGTTGTTTGGACCTTCTTTTATTTCCTTCTCGTTTAGCATAGTGTAGTTTACAAAAGGAACATTTTGGTTGCTTCAATTTTGGTTGATTGATTTATTTATCATTTACAGGCTTCCTTTAATGAGTACTTTTTAATTATTATCATTTATGTCTGTAAGGAAAAAAAGAGTTTTCTTTAGTCTGTTTTATTTTTTAATGAAGCGTTTGATTTCTTCAGGCTGTTGGTGGCCCAGTTTCACCATAGTCAGCAGATCATTCACATTTACCAATTAAGATATTAATAAGGTTTAAAATAAGAGTTAAATCAGACAATGTCATTATACTTAAGATGGATGTGTTTAGTAAACTCAGCTCTATCTCCTACCTTCTTTCCACATTCTGGCATAATATACCATACACATGGAATCTGCTTCATTATTCTGGTTTCAATAAACACCAATGGCAAAAATCTGATCAACAAATCCTTGTTAGCTGAGGACAAAATTGCTGACACAAGACTGAGACAATATTTGAGGCTTCTCATGGTGTTATGATCTGATTATAAGAGATACCTCTGCCTGAATTGAGTTGCAAACGAGACCATACGCCAAAGTCAACAGTATGGATTTTATTAAACAGTAAATGTGAGGTAGGGAGAGAGAAAGAAATAGGAGGAGGGAAGGGAAGTGAGAGAGAGATTAAGTAGAAAGATATCACCACCATAAGGATTCCTGTGGCATCCTGCTAGTCCTTCTTCCCCTGCACTGAAGCATGTCCAGACAAAATCAACAAAGCTGATGAAGGATCTGGAGCATAAGTCTTATGAGGAGCAACTGAGGGAGCTGGGATTTTTCAGCCCAGAGAAGAGGAGCCTCAGGGGAGATGGGACTGTAGCCAGGTGGGGGTCACTCTCTTCTCACAAGCAACAAGTGACAGAACAAGAAGACATGGTGCCAAGTTAGCCCAGAGAAGGTTTAGACTGGACATGAGGAAAAATGTCTTCACTGAAAAGGAAGGCATTGGAACAGGCTGCCCAGGAAAGAGGTAGAATCATCCCTGGAAGTGTTCAACAGGCATGTGGATGTGCACTTGGGGACGTGGTTTAATGGTGCATGGCAGTACTAGGGTATCAGTTTCACCCAATCTTACAGTCTTTTCCAGCCTTAACAATTCTCTGACTTTAAGTCTTCCCCAACAAGCTAGTTTTAGAGATACTATTAATGCTCTGCAATTCACTGAGTCGATGCAACAGGAGAGATACTTATTTAACATTCAATTTAACTTTCTGTACTATGATTACTTTCTATTCTACAATTAGCAACAGCCATCCACTGGGCAACATTAATTTACATCTCAGGGGAAAATAAAGAAAAAAAAAGATAAAAGGTATACAAAGAAGAGCAAAGAAACAATTCTACCAGTATATATGAGACCTACTCAAGGGCAAAAGGATTTTCATTGAAGGGGTAGTATTAGGGTTTTATCAGTGATCACACTTGTCACTGATGCTGCAATTTGAGAAAACAAATATTTGAGGGCCAAAATGAGTAAAAATTTCACATCAGTAATACCCCTTTTAATTTTATGACATAAGGTCACAAATTTACTCTTGCCAGTAACCCAAATATTTATTAATAATACTCAAAGTGATATTTCTGGTGATAACTCTACATACAAATAACAACCTTAAAAAATAAATCCTAGGTTTTTACCCTGTATTCTCAGTACTTAAATCAGTGAAATATGCTAGTGTTTGCGTGCATTCGTGTTATAAAATACAGTGTGACTGCTAATATATTGGCATTTTACATTCCCAGGAAATTGTTCAAAACAGGGCCATTTTTCATCAAATTGAAAGATTATCTCTCCCCAGGGATCAGCTCAGATGGGACTAGTCCTTTATTTATCATTTTCATCTTAAAAAGCAGTACAAGGAACAGTGATAGCTCACACATACAATGTGCCAACCAATCAAAATATTTTTATCCCCCTCCATGACAACAATCATAAAGACAGTATTGCAGCAAAGCATCAAAATTCAAATGATATCATCAGTCTGACAATATATCGAAAAACAATTCTGTTGCCTATAGCAACAAATAGCTTTATTGAGTCCTATGTTGCCTTCGGGATGCACAAAGGCAAAAATTAAAGAACTATAAATTACAAGTGAACTAACTGGTAAAAATGAAAATAAACTAAAAGCTAAATCTGATTTAAGATATAGTAAGTGCAACACCTACCTAAATCCCAAGTATCTTGCCACCAAGAGAGTTCCAAAAACATCAGGTAAGTACATACATTTCAGAAGTAGCCCACAGTGTTCCTTAGAAAGCTGATCTATAAAATGCATAAAATGATGAAATTTACATAAAACAGGTCAGGAAACACTAAGAATATGGATCTGAGTTTTGCTGTCTATACAGTACAGGGAATTAGGGCCAAAGAAAAACAAGCCCGTGCACGGTTTCAGAAATATACCACACTTACTGAGGTTAGCTTATTGACTACTATTTATGTTGTATTCACTTGCACGTGGAAAAGAGAAAAAATATTCAATTTTTGGAGTAAAGAACTTAGTACCCTCAAGTTTCATATATATTTCCTGAACAGTAAGTCCCAAGTTATTTATGGTGGAGGCTCTTTCAATGCTTTCACAAGAGTTGAAAGTTTCTGTCCGTTTTGACAGAAAGCCAAACAGGAATGATATGAAACTAAAACATAATAACTAATATTGGTATGCATTTGAGAACTGGAAATCTTTACACCTTAAACTAAATATGCGCATTGTTAAGTGTAATTAGAGAACAGGGACTAAGAAGTAATACTGGTTGTAATCAGAGGGTTTTTTTTCCTTTTTCTTTCAGCACTGCAGACCTTCTTCTGTCATAAATTTGTGACGTGAAAGTTTCTCTGAGAAGTGTTAGTTAGAGTGGTTAAAGCATATCTCAGTCTTTCTTTTGTACACCTATGGAATTTGGGAGCCAGATGTCTTGTTGATTAGGATAAGCTAGAACAATCTGGAAAGTGCTGAAGTACTGTGAGCTTTCAGATCAACAAACGAAGCATTCAGATATTCAGGATGTAGCAGGTGCTCAGGAGTACTCTTATAAATAGTAATTTATAATAATAAGCATTACAGGGAGATGGGAACACTCTTTACTTTCCCTTGGAAAAACATGCTTGTAGGGAGTTATAACATAAAGGAACTGTAACAAAATTTTGACTCGGTATTTAAAATCCAAGAAAGGTATCTGTGGAAAAGCTGAACTATCTAGACCTCTGAAAGACTTCCACGGTCTCTGTAGAAGTTTATGAAATCAAGTTTAAAGTAACTTTTAAAATAACATAGTATAAAATAAACTAGCTTATATACAAGAGATCATAGCATCGTACTTTTAACTCAAATGTGACTTGAATTTTTTTCCATCTTTACTTCAACATTTCAATTTTTTAAATAACCCATTCCTCAGACTGGAAGTTTCAATTTCTCTTCCTGTAGTCTGCAAAAGGACTTTTTGCCTAGAAATAGTAGATAAAAAAGATCCTGTACTATTCTATGTATAACAGGTAGTACACAAAGCCTCAAGGGTAAGAGCTTAAGATACGCATAAAATATCCTTTCACATAGGACTTCTCCTTCTTAATTTCTGGCCTTAGCTTTAACTTAACTAACCTTTTATGCTTCGACATCCTTGAAAAATACTCATAACAAGTTATGTCTCTCATTGGTGGCAGGGGAATATCTTATGTTACGTAACTTTTTGTCTGGGATTCTATGACCTTACTGTAAGTTAACTTCATCCTCCTTTGTTTTTATTTCTTATCAAAAGCTCAATTAAACAGCTTATGTAAATTATTTATATATAATTTGCTTAGAGCTTTTTTTCTTCATTTATCTGTTACACTTTATACTCAAATGGGAGACCTCACTGTGACCCTGTATGCTCAGTACTGATCTACAAAGAACTTCTAGCCACGTGAATTTGTTTTTCTTGGTCTCATCTGTTCTCTACATTATTTTTTTGGAATCTGTGTTGTTATGAGGTCTTTTGCAGTTTATGTTTGTCCTTATATGTCTGCTCTGAAGTGTACATGCACATATTTAAAACTATTTGCTTTTCTCTGAAAAAAACCCCATTTTAAATAGAACTAGTTTGACCTGGTTGTTACCTCTCAGGCACTAGGAAATGTAGAAGGAAAAAATGTCTAATAGGCTGCATAAAATTCAGCTTTTCTAGGTTATGTGTTTCCTTTCAAATTTCCTTTAATTATCCATTTAAAAGTACTTCTTTCTGTAATTGTCTTTTTTACTTTGCTGACTAAATTTTGTGGCTTTGTTGTTGTTTGCTTGTTTTGTTTCTTTTTTTCAAATTCTGCTTACCATCATTAAACTAGGGAGCTTCTTCTTCCAGTAATTGTAAGACTTATGTACATTATTTCATTCCTTTTCAAGGTCAAGTTAAAACTAAGATTTAAGACAGATGTCCACTATTAAGGTACACCATTTATTGAAGCTAGTGCCTATTTTTTGGTATAGTTTTTATATATTTATGCAAGTACTTGTTTTGCACAAAGCCAAATCAACTGGGCTTTTCATTTGAGTAAGCTAAACACTCCCATCATTCAACAGATTTGGAAAGCTGAAAAGTGCATTACGAAATACATGTCAGGAGTATAGATTTATATGCATAATGTGTGTTAATTTACATATTTGTACCAGCATTTATTTAAATCAAAATTTTTCACACTTTATTCTGAAAAATTTCAGCTATATTTGTAGCACTGGATTTGGATTTATCTGAATTATAAAGTAAAATCAGAATCAGACAATACAGGGAGAAGGGTTCTGTGGTTTTTTGCTCTTCATATATTTTTACGTCATGCAGCTGTTTATTTCTTATTATTGATGTGATCTGTAGCCAGAACCTTAAAAAAAAAGATGACTTTAAGATAAAGGGTGTATGAAAAATCTGCCATGCCATTTTCTGGTTGTATCACAAAATCTGAAGATGTGTATGTTAGAACAGAAAAAAAAGAACAAGAAAAGAAGAGAAATATGCTATTTCTGTGTAAATAACCTCAGTAGACTGCATTTTAATTTCCCATTTAGATTTGAATTGTTAAAATACATATTTTTCACTTTAGAAAAGAAATATTAAGTTTCTGTGTGTATTATGAACGAAAAACTTTAAAATTTTTTTTTCTTCTGCATTGAGTAAACATGAGGCTAGATTGGAGTTACAAGACTGGGAAACAGCATTTGATATTAAAACTTTTTCACTGTGTTGCTAATTCAAAATTGCATGTGAATGTGTTGAAAACCTACATATTTTTGCTTTCTGAAGCACACTTGATATTCACTTTGTATCCAAATTAACCCCTGGGTAACAGAAGGCCTCAAGGCAAACTTTGACAGCAAACTGCTTTTTAACTACAGCTAGTCATCTGATTGGAAATGTTCTATATTTAAAACAGCCTTGACTATCATTCTTCAAATAGTACCCCTATAATTACTTAGCATGTTTCACACACAGGCTCTTGCTCTCTCTCCAAGGTACTTATTCAGTTTAGCTCATACAACATACAGATCTAAAAGAATAAAGCAAGCCATGTGGGGATTAGCAGTGGGTTTAAGTGTTAATGCTTCATAACACTCCATATTCTCAGAAATTCACATTAAAATTCTGAGAGTGGCATAAGCAGTGTGCAGAATCTTTGAAGAAAGATACTGTTAAAGTAGGGGGCTGGGGAAGTTATCTAGAGGTGAAAAGTGTAACAAGAAAGTATGCTCTGAGCAGAACTTTTGTAATATGACTAAAAAAAAAGTATCAAGAATTCAGCTCCAGTAACTAGAAGTACAGTAAAACTGTGTCTCATAATTGTGTAAAGTATTTTTTATTATTTCTGCTATGTTTCTGATTTTTTTCTTGTATTGCTAGCAAGTATACTATTGCTACTGATTATGGTCTACAACTTTTACTTTAAAGTACAGGTTAATATTTGTGCAATGGCATAAGTCGTATTTTCATTCATATTTTGATTTTTGTGTTTGGAACCGATCACAGCAGAGTCACTACTAATTTATGAAGTTCTAAGAATGCCTAAAAGGGTGTTTTGCCCGCTTTTGGTTGTGTTTACCTCAATTATTTAATCTCTCCTTCACAAAATCGGCTGTTAATTTTACCAATATCAATGTAAACAGAAAAACACAGATTGAGATTTAAAATCTGTCATCTTTCCTTCATAAAGAGTCATGAAAAGGAAGATATTTTACTGTCCTAATTATTACTTGCTATGTTCTCTGTTTCTGCTGCCAGAAGTTACCGACATCTGTATTAACTTTGGAGTTCTCATTTTCCTGAGAAGAGGCCAGAGCTAACCGGTTTTTGTTTCACCTCATTAAAAAAATTACTTTCTCAAAAACAGTGTGACAGCAATCAGCAAGATAACTCACACATGGTAAAACCAAAAGCTGGTATCCATTACAGGAATCAAAGGAAAACAAAATCATGAAAGCCTAGCTTTTTGATTCCTCCTCTCTTTTTGATGCAGTCCAGGGTTTTTGGTTGACTCTCTAATGTGCTAATCCTCAGTGCTGAATTTTTCAGGACTGGAGGGAGTCAAGACCACCTTTTCTCTTTCCTCTTCAAGGAGCACTACCTCAAAATGGTGTTGATAACATGCAGGCAAGTATAAACATGTTAGCAGATTTAGAAGCCGCATATTTCTCACTTCTGGTAGCACTTTAATCAGATCAAAGATCTAATCTCATCTTTCATTTTTATTTCACTGTCATTTTTACTTTACTGTCTCTGTAAAATTATTTTGTGTCAGAAATGAACCTTTTTCTTTTCTATGGTCATCCTAAAGCAGACTGTCTATTCTTTTCCATATCACTTGCAGCGTGATCAACAGATTGTTAAAAAACATTATTCCTTTGCTGAAACATAGGAAGTAATCTTCCTCAGCTGTATGTGAAAGTCACTAAGCACACCTATTGTAAAGTAAAATAGAGCAAACAGCACAAATGTAATCAGGTAACATTGCCCTGCTCTGGTGTGACACCCTGTTAAAAGAGACCAGTTTTTTCACTACATCAAATCATTTGGCCTCACTCAAGTAATCAGTAAAATTCCCACTCGGTGGACTAAAATAAAAGTGACATCAATAAGTACAACAGGTAATTGTTATTCTGCAACAGTTATATATAAAATATACATAAATATCAGTATTACTGGATACTGTAATTGATTAAAAATAGGTGGCATGATTTTGTAGAAGTCCTGGAGTAGTACATACACCAGAACTCACATCAATTAACTGAAGGGGGATTAATGAAATATGAAAGTGTATGGTTTTTACTGGTTTGGAAGAATGGTGGCTGAGATTCAAAACTGTATCCAAAGTTCTGTATTCCATTATAAGGAGTGGTCTGGACAGTATTTACAGGTGTTTTGACATTTTCCCTCATCAGTGTCTGATTTAATTATGAATGCAAGTTTTTATAATTTAAAAATCTGAAAATCACCTATATTTATGATTGTACAACACTGGTATTTCCAATGCTTTGTGTTATTCTACGCTGCCTTGTCAACTGATGTTACCTTCTTTTTGACAGTTTGTGATCTAACTATGCATGCAGGTGGTCACCATTTATAACAGTCACTGTAATTTTAACTCTAGTATTTTCCTACTTTTTGAAGCAATTCATATAATTAGTACTTTCCAGTCTGTTTTAATAAGGAACACAATTTAAAGAAGGAAAATATTCATTAAATGGAGCATTGAGTTTTTTCACGGAGGAAGACAAAAGAAATAATATATTGGTTTTCTTGTTAAAAAAAGTATTTTTAAAAAATATGCATTTCATTCTGTTTGAAGAAGCCCTAAATATTAAAAAACAAAGCAGAAAGGCAAGTCTTTACAAAAAATACAAGTTTATATTTTGGAATGTTGTACAAGGAACTTTTTCCAATACACTTACTTAGAATATAAAATCACAGAACCATAGAATGGTTTGGGTTGGAAAGGACCTTGAAGATCATCTGTCTCCAACCACCTTACCATGGGCAGGGGCACCTTCCACAACACCAAGCTGCACAAAGCCCCATCCAACCTGGCCTTGAACACTGCCAAGGATGGGGCATTTATAATTTCTCTGGGCAACCTGTTCCAGTGTCTCACCACTCTTACAGTGAATAATTTCTCCCATATANCCATGCCAGCAGCACACCCCCTGAATGTCCTTCTATTGGGTCACCCGCCTGTCAGCTCCCAGCAGGCTGCTTCCCCCAGGGTCCGGCAGAGACAAGCCTCTGTGCCGCCACCTGCTCCTTTGTGCTGCCATGTGCTTCTTTGTCCTGTCATGGCATTCTGCAGGCACATCCCACAGCCCACAGTGCAATTCCATCCCATCTCTTCCCATACTTCTTCCCTTCTCAACTTTGTGGTTCCCCTCTGGACTCAGTTCTATGCTCTTTTTANCCTGCCTTCATAGGGAAGGTGCTCTTCTTTGTCAGTGATTGAAACACAGACCCAGACCCGCAGGCAATCTGAATCNTGGAGCACCAGAACTGTACATAGTATTCCAGGTGGGCTCTCACGAGAGCTGAGTAGAGGGAGAATCACAGGGATCCTCTCCAACTTAATTTCTTATTGAAGGAAAAACAGTTCCAGACTTCACATAAACATATCAGACTATTTTCATTTACTCCCTTCTATAAACCCTTTTTCCACTATCGAAAAAATCTGTAATAAAAAGTAGACCCCCCTGTAACTTTATGTAGATTTTGCATCTAGATTTTATTTGATGCCTGATTTTCCTGCTTATTTAGCCTTTTAAAGGTAAAAGGTCTTTGGGACAGTCACCAAGACTTGTTCATTCATTTTAACCCAGTCCATTTTACTAAATATTGGAGACTAATATCCACTAACACTAGCATGCCTGTTCCAGAACTGCTTTTAACAAATGAAAACATACAAGCCTTAAAAAAACCTGGCGGGAAATCTCATTAACAATTTGTTTGACAAAACAAGGTTCTATTTTAATATACAAAGTCTCCCTTCCTTCTAGTGACTGTATTGGCAAAAAGCTGCACGTGCACACAAGGAGCAGATGGAAAACATGCTAGCACTGCAGTACTGCTAATACTTTAATTTCATTATGTGCCTCTGCACCTATTTTTTCACATTGTTTTTGTCAGACTTCCTCTTTCAGACAAAAAAAAATTATATGAATGACTTAGCTGATTTAATCAGCACCTTTGTGAAGAACAGATTTGCAAATTAGTTTGAATTGAGGTAGCAAGGCAGGCAGGTGCTTCCATGTTGGGAGCTATTGAACTTCCCTGAACCCAGTCAGTTCATTCCTGGAATGCATCCATGCTTTAATAGATATTAAAGCTGAACAGGATCTATATAAGTCATCTGTCCCTCTCCTTGCCAATATGAGTAGCTATCTGTACAATAAATATAACTGATCAAGCCTAGATTTTAAAAACCCAGGTCATGAATGTTTCACTGTCTATTGAGAGAGTATTCTTCAGTTATTCCTTGGAGTTTGTGTTAGATTTTATGTAGAACCCAAATGTTTTCTTCTCTTACTTTAATGGTACTGTATCTGACTGTTGTACCTTTCCTCCAGATTTGAAAAAGACTGAAATGCTAAATTCAATGTCAAGAGTCTCCCTGATACAAAAATGACCAAGAATTTGCCTTCAGTTTAGTCTGCTAAGTGACTGCTTCCTTTTACTCACTGTATCAAATCACAAATTCAGAGAAAACAGTTTTCCTGATTGCTGGAATAGTAGATAGGTCCTCCCACCAAAAAAATATTCTAGTGTTGGCCATAGGTCTCTCTTGTCCTACCCAAAATGTTCTCATGCAAACATCCCAAACTGATCCATGACTGATGATGGTTTCTACTCAATAGATAAAGATTAATGGACTGCACATCAAATAATGCCATTTGGGATATGACAGCCATTCTACAGCCTAACTAAAGAGTCAATGCTAAAATAAGATGATAACTTCTGATTTGCATTTACATATACTTAATGACAAAAGAAATTTGTTTTTCTTTCAATCAATGATTATGGCCCTACAGTGGTATAAGAACAAAGCTAATTCTATTAAATTGTACTAAAATCTGCAAAATAATTAGTCGTGTATGTATAAAATATACCACAATTTTTCACAGTATTAAACCTTCTCTTCACACTGATTTTGACCTTATTTTTTACAAGTTTCTCTCATGTAGCAAGTACCTTTGAATCATTTTTTCTTTCTACAAAGCTTATGATTTTTTTTGTTTATTTCTTTTTTTCATTCCCTTTCTTTCATAGTAACAAAGCCACTATTACTTCATGTAGCCTGAAGAAGTATTCTTCTAACAGCACTTTTCAGTTTTGTGCAGGGAATATCTTTTTGTCTCTGTGACTAGTATGTCACTAAGCTTTAATATCCCTAAAAAGGCAGGTAAATTCATTAACAGATTGTTCATAACATGTTCTAAGCCATGTATTTTTCAATAGCAATGGTAGCGTTCCTCCAAGAATTCTTTAAAACTTACAATTTTTTCTACATCATCTAAATTCTAGTAACAACAGTTTCAGATTATTAAAAACATATATTTTCATATAATGCACTCTCTTTAGGGAGAGGGGGAAAAAGCATCAGTTGACTTTAGGAAGTTTTCTTGTTGTACATTTTTTATGTTATCTGAAATAATAATTATTGGTTCCTGTAGTGCGTATTAGTTCCAAGGAGAAGAGTCCAGGGGTTTTTATTTCGATTCAGTGGATTTTTTTTCAGGCGAGGGAGGCAGGTGTGGTAGTGTTGGTTTGTATGGGTTTTTTTCCTGGATTTCATTTCTAGGGCATACAGGTAGAAGTATGTGGACAAATCAGGAGAGGAATTAATCCTTGAAAAAAATAAGAATTGTGCATATGTTATTGCTCAATTTATCTATCTAAAATATAGATATAAATACAAAATACGTTTTATTACACACACACAAACACAGATGTACAGGTATGTATGTACATGTGTGTGTGTATATTTTGAATTTTTCTGCTCTGGTTAAATAAAGTGGCATTATCTGAATATCCAGACAGCAGACAACTAGTATGTAGCCATTTACAGAAATGCTGTCATAGCTGTTGAAAACACCTTTGAAAACTGTCCCTGAAGGGATTCAACTGTGAAGATTTGTGTCATAAGGACATCCAAAGAAAGGTGAAGTGGTTTATAAAAATCATTAGGTATCCACCCATTGACCTACAAGTAAAAGTTTATAGTCAGTATTAGTTTTATAATAAGGTGAAGAATTCAATTATATTCGAAAATTCCTGTTAAAATGTAGGTGAATAGACAAAAGAAACTCAGCACATCACTTTTATGGACAGATATTAACCTTCACAGATCACTGAGTATATCCAGACTCTATAATTGTGTTTGCTGAAAACAAAGACTCCTAAGCTTCTTTCAGATGACTCAGCAGAAATGTATTTTTTTTAATGACACTGTATTGATCTTAACTGTATATCCTTCAAGAAAATCTGTGTGTCAGAAAACTTTGTCCTGAATTTTCAATGACAGCAGAAAAAAGTATATTCTCTTTTTCTTCCTGGATTTAGAAAGAGACTTAGCAGTGTGTCTAGTGTTTACAAGAAAAAAATAATAAAGCCAGTGATAAAGCACCATTTCAAATATTGCTGCAATGATTGAAAAATGCATTCCAAATTCCTGGAGAGCACCTTAAAAGTTTAATGAAATGTATGAGATAGTGATATATTTTCTAAACACATATATGTTACAAAGTAATAGAAAAAACAAAAGAGAGAGAAATCCAAGCTAGGAATTTTGTTCTGGTTTTCCTTTGGTTTTAGTTGTTTGGGAGAGGAGAGGGGGGGAAGGGGTTGGTAGTTTATTTGTGGTGGTTTTAATTTTTTTTGTACTAGAAAACATTCATCTATGTTTTCCAGAAACTGGTTTGCAGGACACTTTCAAGCTTGGCATTTGTCTTCATCTTGACTTAATCCTGAACATCAGACCCTACATCTATTAGTTCACAGAATTTTTTCTACTTGGGTTCAGCATTTATGTTAAAGAGAAGTCACACAAATTAAGTGCCCTGTTTTTCTAGTTTCAAAAGATGCATCTGGTATATAAAGCCTGCCTATCAAACACCAACTATTGAACTCACTATAAAACACAGCGGTCACTGCCACTTGCAGGTTCTCTGATCCTGCATTTTACAGACTATCTACTGAGGAAGTAGCATCCAGTTCGCTCAGAACCTCAAGCCTTTAAAAGTACAGCTAACATGTCCTCACTGCTGCCAATTAGACAAAATGGAAACCATGGTCCTTACTGAATTTCTACCAAGAATTCAAGGTTAATAGAATCATAGAATCATTTATGTTGGAAAAGTCCTCCAAGATCATCAGGTCCAATCATAAACACGGCATTACCAAGTCCACCACTAAACCACCCCTAAGTGTCACAGCTACTTGTCTTTTAAATACCTCCAAGGACAGTGACTCAACCACTTTCCTGGACAATCCTTCCCATCTTTAACAACCCTCTCACGGAAGACATTTTTCCTAATATCCAATCTAAACCTCCCCTGGCACTACTTGAGACCATATCCTCTTGACCTATCACTTGTTACTTGGAAAAGAGACTGAGTTCTTTCATTTAAAGAAAAGGAAAAAGAAACCAAAACCCCAAGCCTTATAACATATAAAATCTCACATGTTCATGCATGGAATCCTACCCTAAAAGAGCATTAAAACACTATTATTTTCATAAAATCAAAACAGATTTTATGGGAAGCAGAGGTAATTGAGGTGTCAAAAAAGCCATCTTTAACTCACCTTAAGATATTGACTACAGAAAAAGAGGTGTATTTTTTTACGTACTCATCCATACTATGTGATTTTTATAATAGTTTTTTCCCTGTTTAATGTAAAGATATGATTGGCACTGAGAGATATGATGTGTAGAGGTCAGGGAGGTAGGACTAGGCTGACCATAACTCTTCATCCAGGTTACTGCTGGTAGCCAGAATTGGAAGAATCACTTCAAGTGTTTCTCCTTGATCCTGTCTCTCTCTGCCATGTGTTTTTTTTTGTATCCTGCTACCTAGCATCTGGCCACTGCTTCAACAGAAGTCCATACTTAAGTGTTGGATAAATTAGCAATGCAAAGAAACTGAATAAATAGCTTCAGTCCTGTATCCAAAATTCCAGGCATCAATCCAAAAACATTCAATGGAGAATGTCACTAGAGATTTCCAAGGTAGACTATCTTTTTATTTGGGAAGAAAAACAGTAACATCATTCTTCATTCTAGCTCATAGCAAAAGTTTGCTTGTAATCCAAAAATGTTCAAACAAAGAAGTTTTAAATTAAATAAAAACCTTACACTGTACATTAGGTGATTTTTAGCTAAACGGCTAAAATATTCACTGTATTTTTGAAACATCCCTTTCATTAAGGAAGGAAAGCTGAAAAATAAAACCTTAATCAAATTTTAAAAAATACATCTTACTCTGTATATTGTAGTGAGTGTTAATGAAACTTCCTTTTCTGACCATTGAGGAGCCACTCTGGCAGTCATACTCCCACTCCAGAGCCTTTCCCTGCTGGCACCAAAGCCCCATCACAGCTGGCGGCTCCAGTGACCAGACAGGTGCCACTGCTGACTCCCTACACACCCCACTCTCACAGTCAGACCAGGTTTCCTTACTCCTTCGACCCCAGGTTTTCCTAAGGCACAGTAACAGAAGCAGCTGGAGCTGGTGCTTCGCAGGAGGGATCCCCACTAAAGGAACCTCTGGGTTTTTATATCCTCACAGTCCAAGTGCACAAAAGTCTTGGCTCCTCCTCCTGAATCCTCGGCTCCTGCCATATCTCGGAGTGTCTGGTCACCTGGCTGGACCACAGGTTCCTGTGCCCTTTGCTGTGCAAAGGGTCAGCAGTCCAAGGACTCTTCACTTGGGATCCCACCGCCCAGAGCTCCATGTGCAGCTCCCACTGCAGCTGCTCACCGAGCAACCGGCACTGGCTGGATACCTTACACATTGAGTGTGTTTGCATTTAGATTTTAACAGTAACAATTGTTTTCATTTGCCTCTCCCAGCCTGCGGGAGAGGTCCCAGGCCATCCCTTCAGGCTGCAGCTTTCTGGGTGTAGCTATCATCTGAAGATTTGTTTGGGTCAAAGCCTCTGCCCTGGCATAGACAGCCGCTCCAACATCTCTTGGAAAATGTGCCCTGTGCTGCACAACTACCATTCCTTTGCTGTGGTTGCTGGTGGATGAGCTAGGTATTTCCATGAAATTATAAAATATTTTAGTTTACCTACATCGGTGATTTTTTTGTGCAAAATCATAGGACAATTTTTTTCTTGCATTTTAGAAGTTTCTTTGAGAGCTTCCCTAGTGAATTATAATAAAAATATTTGCAGAAGTTTTACATTTCATGAAGATTTATGTTGGAGAGAACTCCTCCATCAAACCAATGCTTATTTAAGCTTTTCACAAAATTATATGTGAAGTTTCTATTATTTTGAAATATATCTCATAACTTAAGCCAAACTTTAAACTGTGCCCTGGCTGTACAATTATTCTTTGAAAAAAAAACATATTTAAGTGCTGCTTATTTTATTCTAACATTTTTTTAATGCTTAAAGACCAGAAAAGCTGTGTGATTCTTTGTGAAATTAAGAAATTATCAATATCAATGTTCCTGTCTGATACAAAGGAGGAGTTATAGAGAGTGAAATGCATTTAATCTCGTTCTATAACTTTTAAACATGGCCCAATCATTCACTAAAGTTCTTTAACAAAGGCCATGGCTGCATTTTACTCTCTGAACAAGAAGTTATAGACTTAAAAAGAAGTGATAGCCAAGCTAAATTTGCTCAAATAGAGTAAGAAAAATAAGTTGAAGAAGGGAAAAAAGACAGAAGGCAAAGAAGAGTACATCATTTAGAATTATGTGTATTTCAGGCACACACTTCATAGAAAATATTGTGGGAAAGGCTAGAATAAAAGTGCACAAATTGCCACTGAAATTTTATTCATATTTTATTAAGCCAACAAATAGTTATAGGTTTAAAAATACATGAAATCAAAGAAGTTAATTGCATTATTAGTACTTTAGAAGCTTTACAAATTTTTAGTTATTATCAGATGGGAAGCATGTGCTTTTGGAGCTATATGTTCACTGAACATTGTGACAGACTACCAACTGTCCCAAAAAATCAGGGAGTCCAAAAGGACATGGAATATAAAATTGTGAACTTTAAATCGCTCTTCAAAAAACACTCTAAACAAAGGCAAAAGAAGGAGATAATCTGGTCATTAATTACAATACAAAAAAAAAAGCTTTCAAAAAAATTATCCAAAAAAAAAGTGTTTGAAGAGAAATTTGGTAGAGGTATGTATAACTTCAGATCGAACCCTTTATGAAGTTTTTGCTAGGTGATCCCATAAATATACACAGATAAATAAGTGCACATAGAAAGATAACTGGGTGTCTAGGGAATGGAATGCCTTCTGTAGAATAGGCAGAAAGACCCCTGTGCTTCTTCAGTCTGGGGAAAAAAAAAAACTGAAATACCAGTTTGATAAATCCTGCAGAAAAAAGCATTTCTCTTACCAGCAAGACCCAATGAAACTATCAAGCCTGTTAAACTTGAGAAAACTTCTCTTCATGGATGGTTAATAGAACATGTTGTTATGGCATGATGTGTAAGACTGAACTCTGTACAGAGGAATGATTCATTAAACCCTATGGAGTGTAACTAAATGCTGCCTCCCTCAGAAAGGTATTCGTCCTTGCACTCTCTTGCTTCATATTTACTGTAGTAAATGTAAAAGGTATTACCAAAGAGGATACCAATTGGTTTAACCCTTTTGAGAGTATTTGATTGTTTATGCAACACTATTTGCATGTCAACATTCAGAAGTCCACCAGAATGTACATTAGTTAGTTAAAAGACATCCAAACTTGCAAATTTAATTTAGCTGCATATTTAAAAAATAAAAAAAAAATTCTATCAATACAAAACTCATAAAATGGTGCTATGGTAGAGGTGCAGACAAAAATAACACATAACTCAAATAATAAAGCCTAAGCACCTAGAAATTCAGAAACAGCATATGCATTTCACAGGAATCATCCTCATTTGCGGACATGTACTTTTCAAGGATCAGGCTATTTAATTTTATGTCTCTTCTTCCACTGAGGAATTTAATAGTTTACTTAAGTACAATATATTTACCAGAAACAATAGCAAAACTGCCATTTGCTGTAATAAAGTCCAATTATTACATTCACTATTTATAAATTTTTCTATTGACCAACTTTAAATTTTCTTCATAGTGTCCTGGGTAACCCAAAATGTTATCGTGTTCCTCAACTATCTGTGCCCAAGGTTGTTATTGTCTCTTTAAGAACCAGCAGCATGGCTGGAAATGGAACTGTGAGGCAGGGAGGTGCTGGTCCCTTTTAGATAGTTCATCAAATTATTTGTTCTAGTGCAAATCTGAACATTAAAATTACAAGAAAAGCAAATAATTACATTTTCCCAACTGAAAATAGCCTTTTTTATTTAAGATTGAAGACCTGTATGTTATGTTAACCATAAGATTTTGTTTGTCCTGTATTATAAGTGATATTCACATAATTTTATTGAGTCTTTCTGCAGTCTGAAGGGCAAGAACTCTATTACAAAACATGTCCAGAAATGTGTTATGAAAGTGTAAGATAATTACTGAAATAGTAATTATTCAAGAAACATTACTCTGAAAGATTTAAAATTAAAATGACCTTAGTAACAGGCCAAATGTTTGCTCATATTAATAAGTCACAAGTGTCTTTTTCTGAATAACCCTTCATAGTGGTAGGATGTTTTTTCCCTCTTTAAACACTCTTAAATCAAAGTGAATAAAATTAAAAGAAAATCCCTCAAAAGAATGAGGCTATTATCAGTCATTGAGCTCATCGGAGTTCATTGGGGACAACAAATAATGCTATCTAATTAATTAGGTTGACAGCAAACTGTGTGACATATTTCGTATGGCTGGCTGGTTTAACATTCTAAACCCTCTTGTTTATTAGAGCTTGCATGTTTCAAATAGAAAAGGATGTTAGACATCCCATCTGCTGTGTAACAGAGCTTCAGAAAAAAAATACACTGAAGTCTTGATAAGTTCACATCACAATAACAAGACAAATGCAGCATCTTATCTGATATGCAATGACACAATTCCAATTGTTTCTAAAATTCTATTATTTTAATCAGGCTACATGAAAATAAATATCCTACTGTCAACATGATTCCTTGATCAAAGTCTGACGTCAGGTTAGTCAATAAAATGTCTCAGTTTGAAATAACTCTTATCTCTGAGTGAGCACCAGTAAAATTTTGCAATGGAATGCACCTCCTGAGATGGCACATCTTGTTTACAAAGTGGTGGTTGGCAAATAGTGATATAATACTGACTGACTACTATGCAGAGCTGTGACTCTAATTATGTGCATATTCTGAAATAAATTTGTTAGAAAGCAATTTACTTAAAAATGCATGATTCTATTTCATGCCTGAATACACTTATGTGAAAGTACCGTACTTCTAGTATACTTCAAATAGATTTAGCAAACATAGGAAGAGGCAGAAATCCAAGTATGCTGTAATCAAGCTCTTTTTTATTTTTTTTCATTTTTCTTTTCAATAAAATATTTTATAAGTGCCACTTTGTTAGCATAGATATCCAAATCATACATGGATACATAAAACTGTATGCAATTAAAAGTTCTTGAGTTCTGATGGAATCAGATGCAGAAATTAGGTAGCAGGACTACCTAAAATTAAAGCACATGACTGAGAGCATTGTCCAGATGCTTCTCAAACTCTGACAGGCTGGATAATATGGCTGCTTCACTGGGGGACATATTCCAGTGACTGACTACCCTCTCAGTGAAGAAGCTTTTCCTAATGGCCAATGTGAGCTTTCCTTGATGCAGCTTGGTTCCATTTGCTTGTGTCCTGTTGCTGGTTGCCAGAGGGAGGAGATCATCAGCACCCCTCTGCTGATGCCCTCGAAGAAGATATAGATTGCAATGAGGTTATCCCTCAGCCTTCTCTTCTCTAAGCTGAGCAAGTGACTGGACCTCAGTCACTCCTTGTAAGTCTTGCCCTTGAGACCTTTTACCATCTTGGTCATCCTCCTCTGGACCCACTTCAATAGCTTCTAATAAGTCCTTCTTACAGTGAAGTACTTAAAACTGCACACAGAACCTGACTTGGGCAGCACCACTGCAGTGTAAAGAGGAAAAGTTACCTCCCTTGGCCAGCTGGTGATGCTCTTCTTGATGAACTCCAGGACACAGCTGGCCCTTTTTGCCTTTCTTTTTCCTATTCAAAATTCTTTTTTCCGAATTACAGTTAGTTTGTTAATTTCTTGCCAAATCTTGTTGATTTACCATTCAAAAAATAGGGAAAAATTCTCAAACTAGAAATGTTTCCTATGACATATTCTCATATCTACAGTCTAGGTGAGCTAGACATATTATGCATTAAGTTTATATGCCAAATGCTAGACATATTGTGCATTAAGTTTATGTGCCAAATGCTTGTGCAGGATGCCTGTAACAGATCTCTAAGTTAAATGGTCTTTAAACTTTACATAGAGTGTTTTTCAGTGGGTGTTTATGTCAGGTTGTTTTCTATTGCTCCTTAGTTTTTTTTTCATGTTACAATATAAACAAGAACTGATTTATTCTCAATAAGCCCTTTTAGTCAGGAATATTTGGAATGAGTATAACAAATTTGCATGAAAGTTTGTTTTATTGTTGATGCTGTGTAAGAATGATTGTTACCATGCTAATAGACATGGGCAATATTAAACATGGAAAAAGTTAAAGTTAATATTAGACTGTGTTAAAGAGATAAATTTTGTATCAGAGGAATGACAAAGCAGTGTACTCTGCAATTATCATCTTAATAAAAAACAAAAATCCATTCTATTTATGGATCACACCAAAAATCTAAGACTGCATTCTAAACACACATTGAAGTCTGTTGTTAACAGCACAGTTAAGAAATCTTTACGATCTAAAGATCTTAGCAAGATCATGACATAGACTGGGACTCCAGCTGATCATGCAAAACAAATCCATAAAAGTAAAAATTGAAACTGTCTCTGGAGCTGATGGATTTTATTCACTTGCCAAAAACAAGATCAAATTTTCTTTGAGATCAAAGGCAAAACAAAAAATAAAAATATTAATACTTATTACAAATAAATTAGATATCAAAAATTAGATACAAAAGGGACTGCATACATAAAACTTGACAGGAAAAGTAGTGTCAGAAACAGCAAAGAAAAAAAGAAAGTTTAAGGGATGTAAGGTACTTCCTTCTCTTTAAAATACGAAGTCTCTGACTTTCTCAGAATGTATTTTTAATTTAGTTCTTGTATTCAGTTGAATTTTATGTTTTTCAGTAAATCACATACATGAAACTGGCTGAAACCATAATGCTAACAGGATGGGGCAAGAATGCCGTGCATGATATCAAAGGAATAATTCTGGATGACAACAATGAATTTTATTCTGTGATTACTGGCTTGTGTCCTGAAATGTACCAGTGTTTGCTCAGGACTGGCTATTATCTATCATTACAAATCTGGGGGAAAAAATAACCAAACAAGACACACGTTGTACAGTAAGCACTCAGAAAAACTGTCATTAGGGAACATGAAATGATTGTCATAGGTCATAGGTCAGTAAGAAGAAACAAGTTTAAAAAATGCAGACACTCACTGAAATCTTGAAATCAGAGAACATAGTAGAACAAATGCTCTGGAAAGGAGACATGATAAAATAAAATGCAGTTGAAAAAAAAGAAAATTTGGAAATGGAGTGGCTAAAACAAAATGGACTGAGATGAAATGAGGTGCAGTGAAAAGGACCAAAACTTGCCAAAATTATCCACAACAAAATCCCAAAATCAGGGAAGAAAGGTAAACAAAGAGACAAGAGAAGAAATTGATGAAATGAAATGTTAAAAAAAACAAAGAGACAAGAGCAAAGTGAAAACAATAAAAGCGAATGGGATGACATGAAGTGCAGTGAAATGGACCAAAACTTGCAAAATTAATCCTAATTGATAATACAAGATTTCATTTCCTTCATAACTGGAAATGCAATCTTACCATTTCAATGAGGATCAGTTTGGCAAGTTTTGGTCCATTTACGTGCACTTCATGTCATCCCATTCGCTTTTATTGTTTTCACTTTGCTTCAGAATTTTCTCTTTTTTAGTTTTAGCATTTCATTTCATCAATTTCTTCTCGTCTCTTTATTTCACTTAGTTCCCTGATTTCAGAGTTTCAAGGAGTATCATGTTGGTGAGGTTTGGTGCATTTCACTTCAAAAAAAGAACACTCCACTGCCCAAAGATTCCTCTCTCCACACCTTTCTTCTTGGCACCACCCATGTGATGAGCCCCTCAGCAAAAGCCTGCTTTTACTGCTCCACTTAGGGTTAGGCATATGCCTTGATTTAGGCATGAAAAAATCACAATGCCTAGAGTTTCAGGGACTTTGCAACTACAAAAGGCATGCCAAGGGGAGCACAGCACTGCCCCAACATTGCTCCCTCCACACATTTGTGCTTGGCACCTCAGCCTCAGCAAAAGGCTGCTTTTAGTGCTCAGCTTAGAGTTAGAGTTACGCTTAGGGTTGGGGCTGAGACAACCACAAAGCCCAGAGCTCCAGGCACACTGCAACTACAAAAGGCATGCCAAGGGGAGGATGACACTGCCCCAACATTGCTCCCTCCACACCTTTCTCCTTGGCACCACCCATGTGCTTGGCACCTCAGCAAAGGCTGCTTTTACTGCTCTGCTTAGGGTTAGGCTAATGCTAAAGCTTAGGCTTTAGAGAACCACAAAGCCTAGTCCTCCAGGGACATTGAAACTGCAAAAGCCATGCAAAAGGGGAGCACTTCATGTCCTCTTATTACATTTGATTACAATAATTTCATTTCTGAATTTTCTTTTATTTCTTTCCATTGATTTTAATTTCATTAGAAGCCCACCCCAGTTAGTTTGTTTCACTTTGTTCTCTGATTTCAACATTCAATTTGCGTTCATGACCAAAACTTTTGTGCACGGATACAAAAAACCTTTTTATGTAGAACTGGTTCAGATTAACTAAGTTTAGCAACAAGAAGGAGGCTCTCCCTCTTAATCCTTACTACATAAATGGAATCTACTCTCTGACTTGGGAATTCTGTTTGTTGCAAAGGCAAAAAATATAAAATTAAAAAGATTAAACAGATAAAAGACTGATTAACCAGATCCTCTCTGAAATATTACTGACTTTGAGAGCTGACAGACTGAAAATCAGAGTTATAAAGGATGTTTGAGCAGTAAACAACATCCAGATATCCTATTTCAGATTGTGAGATAGAACAGAGGATAGCAGACAGTCTTACCTCACAAGTTTCTATGTGCAAGAATTACAGCACAAACTTGATTTTCTCTGGAGATTAAAGAAACATGACAGACAGTTTACCATACTGGAAACTTGTTTATTAGACTACAGCCTCATTAATGCTGACAAACAGGAAAGGATGTTTATAACAAAAGTAAATTTTTCCTGGACCTGATGGAGGTTAAAAGTCTAAAGCATTTAAAGCTGGTAGAAATTATGAACCAACAAATTTAGAAAGACAAAACAAAATTAATTTATTCTTTACAGAAGCTGTACCTATACTGATATATAGGTAAAGATGCTGCATCAAGAGTGCCTATGCACTCTTATATGACCTCATATATTTATGCCAAAAGCTGTAACCCTATGATAAGAGTTTTGATTGACTGGAAGAGTACCTTTCAGGCCTCTGAGAAGACATCTTTACAAATAGCATTGAATGTGTA
Organism: Pachycephala philippinensis; assembly: GCA_013397055.1. Taxonomy (NCBI): domain Eukaryota; kingdom Metazoa; phylum Chordata; class Aves; order Passeriformes; genus Pachycephala; species Pachycephala philippinensis. Next base: position 6,612 of record VWZT01011290.1, on the reverse strand, counting down.
TGGCTGCTCCATCTTTGGAGTGTTCAAAGCCAAGTTGGACAGGCCTTCATGCAACCTGGTCTAGTGGAAGGTGCACCTGGCCATGGCAGGGATTTGGAATGGGATGGTCTTCAATGTCCCTTCCAATCCAAACCCTTGTGTGATTCTGTATATGAGAGATAAAGGACTCCTCTCCTACTTCACCTAGAAATCTTATTTATTCACCAACTTTAGCTGTTTCTGCTGCCTACTTAACAAAAAATGACCTAAGAAACAGACAGGAAAAAAATAAAAACAAACCCCACACAAACCACCCTTCCCCAAACATTGTCATTGATTTACTCATTGTGTCATAACAAAGACACACCACATAAGTAAAATAATTGGCTAATGCGCAACTTAGGTAAGGTGACATACCTAAACTTTTAAACTGTACTTCACATTAAATCACATTAGCTTGTATTCACTGTCAATTAGTTACATGTACAGGAAGAAGTAAAAGGAGTTCAGCTTTTACCAGTTATTTGGCTTCAGATTAAGTCAGTCAGGTGTCTGCATATGGCATTCAAGCTCCTGTCATCATCAGCTAGTAAATAGTCAAATGGGGTCTAAGGAGTTGATTCTCTAAATAGACCCTAATATCTGATCAACTGAGTTGCACTTTAGCAATTGCATTATCAAAAGGCACAGTGCAGTGCCTCAAACACAAACATCTAGTACCATCTGAGATGTTTTTCAATATCCCATAACTACTCGTTATTTCAAAAGGGTAAGAGTCTCCCATAGATTTTGTATTAGATAAGACATTCCCACATGGATGCCTGAAATACCTTAAGGCATTTCAAATATCCTGTCTATGAACTGAATCAACTGCCTGCCCTCTCCTGAGACAAATCAGTCATGTCCATGACACATTAGGGTGACCTAGTCAGTAAATTCATCATTTATCCTCGCTGTAAGTGAATTTGATCTATCATGAGCCAAATTCTCTAAAATATTTTGAAAATAGATTCAGGTAGACCTGCAAATGTCTTCAATAATTACATCAGAAACAAATACTTTTCTTCCTTCTCCTAAAACAAAATTAGATTTTAATTGTGTAGATTTTATTGCTAGAAAAGAGTGGAGATGACTAGGCTTAAGGACAACATATAGGACATGTATGTGAATACATCATAGTACCTATGTCTAATAACCAATTCCAGATTATCCATCTGGAAAAATAAAGAACACAGAATAGGCCTTATCCATACTACTTAGTTCCCTTACCCTCTAAAACAAGATCATCACAACTGACCTGCCTTGGGAACAGTCTCTAGCCTGAGCCATGTTGAGAATTAAATGCTACTAAATGGTTTTCCTTTTGCTGAGCTGTTTAAATTCTCTTGTGTGCAGATTTCAGCTTAGACATCAATTTCTCTTCTGTGGAGTCTTGCCATGTGTAAGTAAAATTTCAGTGGAGAATTCAACTCCATGGAAATCTTTGTACATGTTCAAATTTATATTAGCACAGAAATTTTTCCTTTGCAATTAACCTCATCTTGGTCTCTCTTCATCAGGTCTCATGGAACCTTTGAAACAATTATTGAAAAGTAACAATGCTTTGTATCATGTATCCAACCTAACAGATTCTGTTTGTTTTTCAAGTAAACATGTTTTACCCCATACAGCATGAGAAACTATAGTTTGTGTATGAAGACTAGAATATGAAGGGACTTACAAACACAAGGTAAATGGTTTTCTACTGTTAACTGAGGAGAGGAGGGGTGAGTAGAGGAATTAACTAAATTTCTTTCTGGTCTGGGCCTGTCCATTTCTGTCATTAGAAAAAAAAGTAGAAATAAAAAAAGGTAAGTGTTCTAAAGCAAGATAGTTAAAACTATACTTGGTCTATTTCAAATGTAGTAATTAACCCAGACGTTCCAAAAACGCATGCACTGAAATAGAAGGATGATTCCTGAATCAGCAGCTGTACTGACTGTTCAGAGAGGACAGTTATACTTCTGCTACACAAGCATTTCCTTTTGTATAAACCAATTATGTAAAGAAATTGAAAACAAAACTTTAATTCTTCCTGCTATATCTTCTCTGAGTGCAGAAGTTCTTTGAAGTGCTCCCAGCTTTCTGTCAATTTTCTTTTCAACTGTAATGTAACTGTTTGTCAGCTCCTGAAATATCCTGAAGTAAACATAAATACTGAATATATCTTCAAGGTTTTTCTTCAGATTTGTAATGACTAATGCATTTAGTGAGCTCATTAGTTCCATAGTGATAGCACTTGATACATCTAAAGAGAGTAGTTTATGTCTCTTCTCATGCCTTACCCAGTTTTCTGAATGATGCAGAGAAGTATCCGGATTGATTCTGATAGTATACTTCATAGATTTAAAATAAAATAGACTTCAAAAAATAGTCTTGCAGATGGAAGCAGCAGAAATACAACAGCAGTATAGAAGAAGGTGATATAAAAGAGGTGATTTGCCACAGACATGTACATGTAAAACCTCAGTATGTAGACCTTATCATATTTTCAACTATAGAAAAAATCCTTTTAGCTCCCAAAGAACTTCCTTGACTCCGTGAATGAATCCAAACTTTCCATTTTAATGAAAATTGGAAGAAAAATCAAGTAAAAACGAACTATCAAGAAAGAGGTAATGTGCAAATATCATTAGCCCGTTTTTCAGATGTTTGTCACACACAAGCACACCTCCTGGTGCAAATCACTTTAGCAGTATTTCAAGCTAGTCTGTTTGCTTTACTCAAAATTGTGTTTATGGGCAGGGGAAAACTAACTTTATATATCAAGCCAAAAATTTATTGCTAAAATAATCGAATATTCACAGTCTTACCTGTCAAACCAGGATAAATCCTAGAAAAGAAAATGAGCACTTATTAGGTAATTTTATTTATATGTTGAAAATCTGAGACTTAATTTATTGACATTGTTGCCTGTTGACATGGGAATCGATGTTCAAAAGAAGATTCATCTTACATATGACATATCAAACAGTTGTCAAACAACTGGAACTGTATCTTATGCATCCACTGGGTTTACTTCAGGGGAAGAAGCTGCATAAGGAAGAGAAAGCTAAATCACTTTGAAGTAGGACCACTAAGTTTTTTCCATACATAGGTTACATTTCAGAAATTTGAAATAATTTATTCAATGTAAATAACTGTGTAGTAAATGGCAGATAGTTTTATCTATTGGATTTAAGGCCTCAGAGAAATGGAACAATTACAAAGGTGGAGTTGACCTGGCAGGAAGATGTGCTAAAGTATGGTAAACTTAGAGGTAGGAACACCACAGTAAAATTAAAATAAAATTTAAAAACCCTCCAAATTTACTAAAACGAAAAAAAAAAAGGCATAAAAACCTTATCTTTGTGTACGGTAAATATGTAAAGGTCTGGTTAGAGCGGTGGGTTGAACTCTGACAACTAAGTACCAACCAGAGGAGGTGAACCAAAAGGTCAAAAATCAAGAAAAAAAAATGGATCAAGATTAAGACACTTTCATAAGTAAAGAAGAAAAAAAAAAAAGCTGCAAAGNAAACCCCCCAAATTTTTTAAAAAAAAAAAAAAAAAAAAAAGGCTTAAAAACCTTATCTTTGTCTACGGTAAATATGTAAAGGTCTGGTTAGAGCGGTGGGTTGAACCCTGACAACTAAGTACCAACCAGAGGATGTGAACCAAAAGGTCAAAAATCAAGAAAGAAAAATGGATCAAGATTAAGACACTTTCATAAGTAAAGAAGAAAAAAAAAAAAGCTGCAAAGGCAACCACTTACCACCTGCCACCCACAGACTGATGCCCAGGCAGTGTCTGAGCAAAGGTTATCTAGGAAAAGCAGAATCCTCGCTGTGGAGTCATATGGTGTTAATTATGCCTTTGGTCAAATGGGTCAGTGTTCACAGCTGTGTCTCCTCCCAATTTCTTGGCCCCTCAACTTACTCACAGCAGAGAGGCAAGGGAAGAAGGCAAGATAGAGTAAGAAGCAAAATCCCTTGGTGCTGTGCAAACAGTTCAGCAGTGGATAAAACACTGGGTTGTTATCAACACCCTTTTGTCATAAATCTTAAACACAGCACTACNTGCAAAGGCAACCACTTACCACCTGCCACCCACAGACTGATGCCCAGGCAGTGTCTGAGCAAAGGTTATCTAGGAAAAGCAGAATCCTCGCTGTGGAGTCATATGGTGTTAATTATGCCTTTGGTCAAATGGGTCAGTGTTCACANTATCAACACCATTTTGTCATAAATCTTAAACACAGCACTACACAGGCTGCTAGGAAGAAAATTAACTCGATCCCAGACTGACCTAGAAAATTAAAAAAAAACAAACAAACAGGTTCGCTGTTTTTTTCTGTCTATTTTATAATAATTTAATAAATAAATATCATGGAAAACAAAGGCTTTCCTCATATGTGAAGTAGTCATCCTTGGTAACCTTAGTCAAATATCTGCATTTTCATGACTGGATGGATCCTTTGTGGTCCCCAGTAAAGGCATGATGTGCATAGATGTTTCTTTTATGTCAATTTATTTATTTAACGTTGTGGGTTTTGTCCTAAATATAATGACGCTAAAATATTAACTTGATGTCCCAAAGAAAAATATTTTATTCCAGCCAATGTAGAACATGGCCAAATGCTGCATTAGCTACCATCTGTATCAACATATTGGCAGCCAGGTGCAAATGCTTAGCTGGCAAATCTGGCAGTCCACCTTCTAGTTTTGTTTAAACAAATGGGTTTCTGTTCCTCTGGGATCCTTCCTCTGCATAATGAAACTCTTGGCATTTAATCTTTCCAAAACTTATAAAATGACATTTCTTTGCTTCTATGCATTCAGACACTGGTGCATTTCCTGAAGATGCTCAAATAACTTTAAAATTAGACTCACCCAATTCACAAACACAAAAAGGCAGAGATAGTAAGTTTTATGGAGCAATCCTTGCAAATGGCAAGGAGTAGCTAAAATTCGACACATATCTTTGAAAAAGAACGGCAGAAGAAAGTATATTTTTATTTTATAATGTACCTCAATTGAACATATTTACTCTGTAATCTGAAAACAATAATTATGTCCTTCTATTTATGTAAAATGTTAAAGTCGTGCTACAAACAAACAAGAAAATGCCTCATATGTAAAACCAATAATTTACTGTTAGTCCAGTTAAAGTTTTAGCAGCCTTATAGTCTGACTCATTAGTATAGTTACCAGTATTATATATTCACAGTCCAAACCAACACAGAGAAGCCTTGATAAAACAGTTTAAAATATTGCACGAAGCCTTTCCTAGTATCTGCTGCACTGCTGGGTGGTGTTATGCAAACACTGCCCATGTGCAACTCCTGACACTCTTTGTGTTTGCTGGGCAGGGTTGAGAAGGTTTTACTGCACCACCCTGAAATCTTTCCAGGAGAGTTGTGACATCACTAACAAGGAGGATTTCTTCCTTCCTTTAGAGCAAGGTGAAGATCTAGGTACTTTATTCCTTTTCAGTCTTGGAATCTATTCACATTAATTTTCCCAAATTTTCTTAGCACAGTCTACCTATATATTCTTTTTTTTCATTGACTTTCAATTATTTGGCGTTTCTATTCTCTGTCTAGTAGCAAAAATCAGTGGAGAAGGTTATTTCTAGAGCATTGAGGCAGTATCATGTTCCTGAAAGCAGTCTTTGAAATAACTAATAAACTCACCAAAAAATTAAAATCTCTTTTATCATAAAATATTACATGTTGTCTATATGAAAAATTCTACAGTTCTAAAAGCGTGTTCTGTGGTTAAGATAAATAGCATTTTTAACGATAATTAGTATGTTACAATTTTTTATGTGCAAATATTTATATATAAATTGAAAAAGAGAATACCCTCAATAAAGAAAATTCATCTTATTACAATGTGTATACATGTACATATTATACTTTCTTACAAACTACACCTGATATAGGTTATGTACTATGCAGAGATTTGTCCAGCTTCTCAACCATTCACAGTTCCTCTTGAAATTTCTGGAAAACGTGATTTTAACTTTGTATCCAAACTCTAAAATAGGTTTAAATATGACAGTGATGAATAAAAAAGCAAATAAATATATAAACATTTCAGAGGCTCAAACAGGGTCTTAAAAAAATTACTATTCTTTAAACTAGTCCTTTAGTTCACATGTATGGCAAAAATAAAGTGTAAATATGGACTATCAGAGAATTCATAAAAAATCTAATCAACCAATGGTTTTCAATTGTATGTCTGATTAAGTGTTAGGTTTTGGTACTGTTTGTGTCCAGCCAGTGAAATATGAAAAAGATCATATTTCAATCATAATCGTTGCTATATATCCATCTTACTGTTTAACATACCAAAAAGCTATTTTTTAAAAAAATAAATCTCAAATCATTCTCATGCACACACACCACTTTCAAAATTTAAGTTCAGCAATTTAGTTTAGATCCAGCTCTGTATTTTGCTCCATTGTGAAAATTTTTCAATGATTTTAAATTATATTTTACATATCATACTAAATTTTTTACTAAATATACATTATATTCTATACAATTTCAATACATATATACCTTATGCATCACATAGAGTTTCTTATGTGGATATATGTATGTGTGTGT